>ML788796.1:53590-90708 GCA_009831015.1 Picea engelmannii
CTTGGCCCAAAAGTACTTAGGTTACCTAGTTTCAAGTTGCTTAGTAGGGTTTGCTCATTAGATAGGTTTGTTTGAGTAGATTAGTCTTAGATAGTTGCTTTCCTTATTTAGTTTACACTCCTACCAACCTTTTACCTTTGGCGTATATTTTTCTACAACTCTAAGTTTACTTACCCCATGTTGACAATTTAATTGAGGGTAGTTTAGTGTTTTTTTAGTACATATAAAACACTTAACATTTTGGCATTGTTGTCTGGGAGTTGTCTTAAGGTAAGAAGTAATTAGGACTTAGATCATTTCTAGACCTTAGCATTAGCTTGGTGGCGGGGGAGCTTTAAGACGAGAGGTAAAAACCTGCGCATCTGATATAGCAGGTTCCCCCAAACCCAATAGTAGTTTTTCTTTTTGTTGCTTTCATGAATAGACCTAGGAATCAAATGGTAGCTTTTTATTTTTGTTGTTTATTTCTTTCATGAATAGGCGTAGAGACCCACAAGGTAGATATGTTAAATCAAAATCAGACCTTTCAACCAAGGTTTCTTCTGATCTCTTTGGGGGAAGGAATGTTCCGCTTATAAAATCCGCAGACCGATACCGAAAAACAGGAGATAGCTCAACCCAAAGAGATAAAATAGTCTCTGAAGGGACTAACACAAGGATCACTATAGAACAAGAAATTGAAGCATCAATCATACTAAGATAGGAGGCAAGAACACTCGAGTCTTCCACAGAACCAAACAATACAACCTTTGCTTTTACACTGCCACCAGGGGACTCTAATTTTAAAGATATCATACACCCTAAATAGGTGAATGTTTTATTTGGTAGCTCAGCTATTGTAATTATCTCTCAAATTGACACAGAAACTTTGGCATCAATAATCTCAACCGGCTCGAGTAGAGTCCCAGGCATCCAATCAGTAGGAAGACCTTTTCATCAAAGAGAAACTTTGTTCTCTTCAAAAATAAAACCACTTAGGTACTCTCTTTTTGGAAACCAAGCCAATATGGATGATCAGGAGGACCATAATAATGTAAGACATGGAGAGGAAGAAGAAACCGGAAACCAAACCGAAACTACCTTCGGGTTTCCGATTTTAGACACCACTCTGAATGTCAACATGAAGAATATTCCTCTCTCAGCACTACCTACATTTTATGGTAAAAACAGTGAAGATCCAGAAACCTTCCTATTTGAATTTGACATCTTGTGTAGGAGCTACAACTATGTGCAAGATGCCCAGAAATTAAAACTCTTTCCTGCCACCCTCAAAGACTCTGCATTAAGATGGTTCATGGGGTTGGGAGAATCCAGTATTAGGTCTTGGGAATCCATGAAAGACATATTTCTTAAGAAGTACCAAGACTACTGCAAGACCAAAGAGTCTCGTAATGACATATTTAAATTCCAACAGTTAGAAGACGAAACCCTTGAAGACTATATGGAAAGATTTGGTTATATCTCCCAGAAGTCAAAATACCATGACCTCCCAGAGGATGCAGTTAGGGATCTTTTCCTTAAGGGAATTTCAGAAGAATATCTAGAGGTGCTTAACCTGATGGCATCAGGTGACATATCTCATAAACCATTTTCTGAAATATGTGAAATGTGTAAAAACTACTCAAGGAGTAGAGACAAAATAGGAAAGAATGTTCGGGACCCTTACAATAGAATCTTAAAACCAGTTAGTTCAGGTGGTATTATGAGAGAAGAGATAGGGAACCTTTTAGAAAAATTCAAGATAGAAATCCTAAGGACAATAGGTTCCCATATAGATACCCTTAAACTCAAAAAGAAACAGGAGGAGGAAAATGCAGTAATGAGCATATATTACCCAAGATGCAGGAGGAAGCATTCCTCAAGGGAGTGCCCATTAGATAACATTTCAGTTTGTGGCTTCTATATAGAAGACCATGTGACTGAAAAATGTCCATCATTGCCTGGTTTATTAGCCATCTATAGGAGTGGATATCTTGGGGAGTCTTCTTATGCACCTAGGAGGCCATGGCAGCCTAGGAATCAACCCACATACCCAGATCTACAGTCTCAAGTTCCACCCTATTATCAAAAACAACAGTGGAACTCACTAGGTTGGTAAAAATGGTCTACTCAGTACCAACATCCTTGGATTCAAGGGTGGAGGGGAGGACACAATCTAGGAAACCCCCAAGCTCCACCTATTCCTATGTCCAACTATCCTATCCTTAGTTCCCATCGAACACTCCATAGATTCTACCAAGATTCATTCCACCACCTTTACCTCCTATCCCACAACAACAACCCCTACAATATCAAAATGCAAGCTCCCCAAGACCGACACTATTACCGGCACATCCAGTGCCAAACCCCAATAATAATCCCCCTTGACCTCTTAACAATGTTGAGATGCAGGCCTTCCTGGCATATGTCATTACTCTTGTTCCATTAAAGGAAATTCAAATAAGATCGGGAAAAGTTCTAGATAGGCACAGACCTTCAGTAGTCATCCAGGAAGAAGAAGAATAAGAAACCACCCAACAACCCATGGATGACACTAGGTGGGAAGATGTTATTATCCCGAAAAATCAAGAACCCAAGCTTCCCCAAACTGAACCTTCACAAATTACGAAGGTCCCTCCTTATCCAGACCGATTGGTAATCGAGAAACCTACCACCCGACCGGAATTTGACATTCTTAATGAATTGAAAAATATTTGTGTCAATATTCCTTTGCTTCAAGCTATTAAAGACATTCCAATCTATAGTAAGGTAGTCAAAGAATTGTGTATTAAGAAGCCAGGTAGGAAGCAAAAGGACCCCCCTATAGTACATTTGATAGGAGGACTCTCTAAGTACATATTAGAGAAGCCAAAGCTAGCAAATTATGGGAATCCAGGAAACCTCGTAGTGACCATAACCATTAAGGAGGTCTCCATCGGAAACACTCTCATAGACCTAGGGGCAGCCATCAATGTTATGACTGCTACTACCTTGGAACAATTACAGTTACAACCTCTTCTTCGGCCCCCCATTTTGGAATTAGCAGATAAGACTAGGGTTATACCTGAAGGGATTTTAGATGATGTCATGGTTACTCTAGCCTCATGAGAGTAACCCGTAAATTTTCTTGTTATTCATTCAAAGGATCTTGTCCAAGGTCGTCCCGTTATTTTGGGAAGACCTTAGCTAGCCACAACCAATGCATTTATTGGCTATAGAGAAGGAGAAATGACCATATCGAATGGTCTCTCTATCTAGAATCTCACCATTTACCCTCCAACTCAACCTATTATGGAGAATCTATGGTGGCTTGAATGTCCATACGAGAACGAAGACTGGGAAGAACCCGTATTGCCAAGTGACCATGTAAGGGAACTTCAGGAGCATACACCAAAAAATGTGCTAAACCAATTCATTTATGTTATTACATGTGTGGATTTTCCACAGTCTTTTCCCCAATTTGAGTACATGTTTGGGGAATAATTTCAAGAACACTTAGATCCATCCATTTTGTCTTCAACATCTTTTATTTTTAAAATAGATGAGTCTGCCATGTCTTATACTATGCCTTATGAGATTAGTCTAGGGAAAGTTTTACATATAAACTCTGGGCTAGATATAGACCAACATAAATGGTTAGTAGATATCCTTAAAGAACAATCAGGAGCATTTTCTTGGGAATACACTGACATGAAGGGTATACATCCTAACACATGCATCCACCATATATACACCCAGGGGGAAGTGACACCTATTAGGCAACCCCAGAGAAGGATGAACCCAACACTCAAAGATATAGTCAAGTAGGAGATTCAAAATTTGCTAAATGTCAGATTTATCTATCCCATCTCTGACAGTAAGTGGGTATCCCTGCTAGTAGTGGTTCCAAATAAAGTGACTAGGAAATGGAGAATTTGTGTTGATTTCCAGGAACTCAATAAGGCCACTCTGAAAGACTACTTTCCTCTTCCTTTCATTGACCAAGTTCTAGATACCTTGTCCGGAAAGAAGTATTTCTCCTTTCTAGATGGGTACAATGGGTACAATCAGATTCTTATAGCACCCAAGGACCAGGACAAGACTACCTTTACCTATCCTTGGGGCACCTATGCCTATAGGGTCTTACCATTTGGATTGTGTAATGCTCCTGCCACATTTCAATGAGCAGTATTAGGGATATTTGTTGATCTTATTCATGATTGTGTGGAGGTCTACATGGATGACTTCACAGTTTATGGAAACACTTACCAGGAATCCTTAGACAACTTAGAAAAAGTCCTCATCAGATGTCAGGAAATGAACCTATCCCTAAGTCATGAAAAATGAAAAATGTTGCTAACTGAAGGAGTGTTTCTAGGACATCATGTTTCATCTGAAGGAACAAAAGTCGATCCTGCAAAGATTCAGGTCATTATTAGACTTCCACCCCCCAAGACTCAGAAAGAGGTGAGAAGCTTTCTTGGACATGTCAGATATTACCGGTGGTTTATTGAAAATTTTACAAAGATTGTTGCACCTATGTTTGGATTATTGATAAAATATGTTGATTTTGTTTGGACTAAGCATTGTCAAACCACCTTTCAAACCCTGAAAGCCAAGTTGTATGTGGCACAAATTCTTAGAGGGCCCAATTGGACTCTCCCATTTCATATATCCACTGATGCTTCTGACATTGCAATCAGAGGGGTATTAGGGAAGAAAGAGGATCAGCAGTCCTATGTCATTTACTTTATAAGCAAGAACTTGTCCCTTGCCGAGTTGAACTACAAAGTCACGGAGAAAGAGTTCTTGGTAGTTGTTCATTCTATTAACAAGTTTCATCATTACATTATAGGTTATGAAGTATTTGTACACACTGATCATTCCTCCATTAGGTTCCTCATGAACAAACCTATAACTAATGGCCGAGTGACTAGGTGGCTCTTGTTATTTCAAGAATTTAATATCACTGTGCTTGAATGACCTGGAAAGGATAATGTAGTAGTTGACTTTCTTTCTCGCATAAAGAATGAGGATGATGACATCCCTATAGATGATAGTTTCCCAGATGAGAATCTATTTTCCCTTTCTGTCAATACCCCATGGTTTGCAAATATAACTATTTGGCTACTAGGAAGTTACCGTCTCATTTGTCACCTCATGAAAAGAAAAAAATTATTACATAGAGTGCTAATTACTCTTGGGTTGGTCATGATATTTTTCACACAGGTCTTGATTTGATTATTCATAAATGTGTCCGAGAGGATGAGGTACCTGAAATACTACGAAGTTGTCATGATGGACCATGTGGTGGCCATTTCTCTGACAAACGTACAACATATAAGGTGTTACATTCAGGTTACTATTGGCCTAGCATTTTCAAAGAAGTTTCCAAGTATGTGAGAAGTTGTGATAGTTTCCAAAGGATAGGTAGACCTACATCATCTGATGAAATGCCTTTGCAGGCCCAAGTTATGATAGAGCCCTTCGAAAAATGGGTCCTCGACTTTATAGGACCAATTTCACCCATGTCCCATAGGAAGAATTATACCTTGGTTTGTACAGACTATGTCACCAAATGGGTAGAGGTAAAATCTCTATTTAGGGCCACAGAGAAGTCTGTTGTCGAATTTATCTATGAAGACATATTTGCCTGCTTTGGTGTCCCTCATGAAATTGTTACCAACCAAGGCACTCAATTTACTTCCAAGCTGATGAAAGAGATAATAGATAAATATGGGGTTAAACATTGTAAATCTTCTCCATACCACCCACAAGCTAATGGTCAGGTAGAATCCACAAAAAAAGTTATGGAAGCCATCTTGACCAAGATTGTTCAGTTACATCACCAATATTGGGTTGATAGGCTCCCAGAGGCTTTGTGGGCATACTGAACTACCTGGAGAAATACCACTGGGCATACCCCTTATGAGCTAGTGTTTCAGGATTAATCCATAAGTGCAGACACAAACCGATCTCCCTAGATCCACCTGGATCTAGAAAAAAACAAGACAGAATAATACTCTTTCCCTAGATCTAGCCTATTGAATGAACTAAATGACAAGGATCATGGACATACCTTATGAACGCTTCCTTAGGTCTCTGTTGTTCCTAGCTTCGCTCCAATGCTCTTGTGTCATTCAGATCAAACAGTACAAACCAATCGAAGTGAAGGCAAGTCAATATATTCAATAGCTAATCTATACATATGATCAAGGAATTATGTAATAAAGTGACATCATATTTATGGGAAAGGGACATATTACTATATTGAGTTAATTGAAAGTGAAACTTACAACCTGAGCCTTGATGTTGTAGATCTCCTTTCGATGACTCCTAGCTCTGACACACACACTCGCTCATGCATGAATAAAATCAACCACTTTTGATGACCTTGTTGGTGTCTCTAGCTGTTGTAGCATCAGTCCTTCATACAAGCTTTCAATAATTCTCCAATCAATCTCTTGCTAGTTTGCTTCTCACCTTTTCCATAAGCATTCCCCTCAATATATAGGAGAAAATAGATTAGTTACTTGGATAGGAATGATCCCAAGATATCTGGAATGCTAGCACCTGAATAACCATTCGAATGCCAACTCATGCTTCTAGAAGGTTCAAGAATTCACCTTTTTCCTTCCTTTAGAAGATGTTCGCACCCTGACAGTTAGGTACAGTGCGAACCCCTTGCACTCCAGCTTAATGAAGCCTGCGAGAATCAGGCATTCTCGTAGGCAAATATATAGGTAGCCTGCGAACATACCTTAAGAGTATGATTTCTGGAAGCAGACAAATGTAACTTTTCTCAGGAAAGTATTCTTAGTGAAGAGCTTTATTTTCCATCATCATAACATCATCACGATGACCAAAATTGTGGATAACAGAATGCCCCCCAAAGTCTGAGATTGGAACCAGTGATAGTCGATAGACTTTGTAAGATACATGTGTGTGTTGAGAACCAAGAGCACATCTAATCGGAAACCTGCAAACATCCAAGCATCAACAGAATATCATGTATACCAATTTTTGAGGTAGGCATTCCCATACTCAGATCATAGACTGATGACATCATAAACAAAGGTCATGGCCACCAATCATACACTGTGGATCCATTCCGTCACAATATAGCATAGCCACCTGAATACACTGTGGATCTATGCGACAAATTTTCAATCAAGACGACATAGCCATGAAATATACACAGTGGATCTATGTGTCACAAATTATACATACTCCATCGCAACCTGGATCACTTAAGACAATATCCAAGGTCTTCCATTTCATCACCCAAAGTACGAATCTAACCATGTGATTACATGTGTTGAAGTCGAACATGGTAGAAACCACTTGATTACCGGACATTGATGTAACCATTAACAAGTGCGAGGGAAATCACCATTGATGTCAATGACTCCCAAGGTACTAAAGGAAAATCCATTGACTATGAATAAATGAGTTGATGTCGAACATCTGACGGAATATTTCGATCAAGGGTCAATGATGTAAACCCACTGTCGAAAGCGAGGAAACTTGCCATTGAGGCATGCAATCTCCAAGGTACTGAATGATTTCTAAGTCTTAATTCCGGATAATGTGTTGAAGTCGACGGAACAAGACTCGTCACAGGAGGGCCTTGATGTATCCCCCATCAATGACACGAAATGAGTAACCAAGTTTGAAAGTGAAACAGAGCATGTGGCAATTGTATTTTGGACACAGGGAAGGCCGACACGAAGAGAATAGATAACTGCATATGGCCGACTCAAATAGAGGTTTCAGACAGACTTCTCTTGAACATATGAACGACACGACCAATGATTTGGCAGCATTGACTCAAATATGACACATGGAAAGACCTTGATATCAAATCGAATGAGAGACAAATGGATTACCCAAACCGGCTTCGAATGATGAATAGGGGGTGTCATGTTCAAGAGCGACACTTACTACCAATTAATATAAATATGAAACATATCCCTTTCCCAAATTTTCCCCCACCATTTCTAGAAAGTACCTCTTTATTTTTATGCAAGCTTGAAGAGGATCACATATGCTTGTTGATATAAACTCATCCTTCGGACGAGTCCCTCAGAGTATTTTTAATGAACCCTAGGAAGGAGTGGTTCGGTCCCATCACGGGTCTGTCAATGTTTGTTTAACGAGTCCAGAGATAGTAAACTCGAAGGTTTTTCAAGATTATAGAGTTTGGAAAAACGCTTAAAAGAGAACTCTCTCAGTTCCTTTTTCGTACAGTAATCCAACGAGACCGAAAAAGGGTTAAACTATCACTCGAAGGACGCATATTTCAAATACTTTATCAAGCGTGAAAATAGCAAGGTCGCTCGGCGATCTTTTCATATTTAGAGAGTCTGAAAAGAGCTTAAAGGTAACTCCAGGGGGGTTCCTTTTTCGTATAACCATAGCGAGCCCAAAAAAGAGATAAAATGACGCTCGATCACGTTCTTATGTTTTTCACAAGCGCAAGAACGGATAAAAGGCTCGAGGTTTTATGTAAAAACCACAGAAAACAATCAAAATCACACCACACCGTAGAAAAATTATGTCCATAATCATCCATGTTTCTCACCTGCAAGTCATTTCACTCATTTCCACATTAGTGATTAGGGTTAAATAATAAATAAACATAAAAAACCCACTTTTGATATAGTAAAAAGTAATTAAAATGAGTCAATAACCAAATTTACCATATCATTTCACACTTTTACCATTTAGTTCCAAAAAACCTCATTTTACCCTCTACATTCGGTGTCGATTTTCGGGAGCTACGGGTGATCATTTGACGAGCCGTCAGCAGCATTTTGGTAAGTTCTCCATTCCTGATCTTTTCATGGTTCAAAATTATGATTTTATTGGTTAAAAGTTTTGATTTAAGTTATTATTTGAACCCTTTTTGCGTAGAGGCATTCTCGCAGGTGGCCCATACGGGGCCTACGAGAATGACTCATTCTCGCAGGTGGGCCTTCAGCCGCCTGCGAGAAGTTCGCACTGTGCATAGTAGGGCACCTGCGAATAGCGCAGAACTCAAAAATTTATGCAACGTTTAGCCAATAGAAAAATTTTATTTCATGAATAAGATCATTAACCATGTTTGTATATTTCTTATGCAGGTAAATAGCCACAACCATGGTGCTAGAGTGGCGGGAACGAGAGCACGAGGAGGATAACGCCAATGCCGAAAACCATCCTCCCACCATAGCTGCACTAAGAGACTGTGGTCTCTTGAAATACTTCTGTATCCCGGGCATGAGAGCCCAAGTTCAATTACTGGAGTACCTAGTCTGAATGTGGGATCCAGACCAGCAAGTTTTCATCGTGGGAGCTCATACATTGACTATTGACATCGAGGACATCTATTTCCTGACCGGATTATCCAGGTGTGGGTCCTATGTCAGTCTAACCGGTAGCAGAGCAGGGGGTTTAAAAATGAGTGAATATTGCAACCAGTACTGCGTACCTGAGGCCGAAAGAAAGAAAGGGAAAGTGGCAATATGGGGAGTAACTGACTTAACTCTCTGCACTATTCTCTTTACCATTGCTTATATGGAAGGAAGTGTCGCTCCACATATGGCTTTGCAGAGCTATTTCTAGTACGCCATCGAGTGTACTGAGCCCCGGGTATTTAACTGGGTTGATGCAGTATTACGCAATATCAAAAAACAGTTGACTAAGTGTAGGCGGGGAGATCTGAAACAATTTGGATATGGATCTTTTTTAGTGTCCTTCTTCCTAGAGAGGGTCCCTGTGCTTCGTCTACAGGCTAAGTGGCACTTTCTGGGTCCTAGGGATCCGAGGATGTTGCGGTGGTGTCGGCTCATGGCCCGACATGTGGCAGGACCTATCGTCAAATATGATGATATTTTCTTTGACTGGTTGCAGAACTAGATGTTGATGGTGGACGACTACACATATGCTAGGCTAGATTTTCGAGGAGATCCGGATCTAGCACTACCTGAGGACACTCAGTGGGGAGACCTCGGTAAGAAGTACACAATTTTTTGGTTTTTAAATGTTTTTGAATTTTTATTATATTTAAATGTTTTTGTTTTATAGATTTACCCGAAGACTAACACCAAATACTTGTTGATAACACAGACGTTGGACCATATAGACCTATTGGCAGTTCTCCTATCCAATTATGAGGAGAAGTAGCAGCAGTATTACCACAGTGTGACGTTGATCGCGTCATGGAATCTCTTCCAGATTCATATCTGGAACGTCTGCCATCAGACCCTCATGACCTTTTCTTATGATGTCATCAGTCTATGATCTGAGTATGGGAATGCCTACCTCAGAAATTGGTATATATGATATTCTGTCGATGCTTGTATGTTTGCAGGTTTCCGATTAGATGTGCTCTTGGTTCTCGAAACACACATGCAACTTACAAAGTCTATCGACTGTCACTGGTTCCAATCTCAGACTTTGGGGGGCATTCTGTTATCCACAATTTTGGTCATCGTGATGATGCTATGATGATGGAAAATCAAGCTCTTCACTAAGAACACTTTCCTGATAAAAGTTACATTTGTCTGCTTCCAGAAATCATACTCTTAAGGTATATTTTCCTGCGAGAATGCCTGATTCTCGCAGACTTCATTAAGCTGGAGTGCGAGGGGTTCACACTGTACCTAACTGTCAGGGTGCGAACATCTTCTAAAGGAAGGAAAAAGGTGTTCTCACCCTGACAGTTAGGTACAGTGTGAACCCCTCACACTCCATCTTAATGAAGCCTGCGAGAATCAGGCATTCTTGCAGGCAAATATATAGGTAGCCTGCGAACATACCTTAAGAGTATGATTTCTGGAAGCAGACAAATGTAACTTTTCTCAGGAAAGTGTTCTTAGTGAAGATCTTGATTTTCCATCATCATAACATCATCACGATGACCAAAATTGTGGATAACAGCTAGTGTATGGGAAACAAGTACTTTTACCTATAGAATTCCAAGTAAGGACCTTCCATATTGCCACAGAATTAGGATTGAACCTGGATGAGGCTCAAAAGCAATGAGCCCTAAAATTGAATGAGTTGGATGAAATCAGGCAAGATTCCATTCAACAGACGATATTAGTCCAAAACTAGAGGAGCAAGTGGCATGACAAGTTTATTAAAAAGAAACACTTCCAGCCTGGTGATTGGGCCCTGTTATTTGATTCCCGGTTCAAAACCTTCAAAGTTAAACTTACCGCCCATTGGTTGGGCCCTTACGAGGTAGACACTGTATATGAAAATGGAGCTGTAAAAATTAAAACAATTGACGATGGACAAGTCTCCTTTGTGGTAAATGGACACCGACTTAAATTTTATCATAAGCCCATTTCCAGAGAAGATTTTCTATAGGTCATGATAGCTGAAAAGGAATTAGCCTTAGTAGATGGGGAAGTTCCCCCTTGTTCTTGAAATTTTTTTTAAAGATTTCCTACTGTATATATGTAAATAGTTTTTGTTAATAAGGCAATTCTAAGAGGTTTCTGTAAGTATTTATTTCACCAGGAGTACACCGTTTCAAGATCTTTATTCAAAACATGTTATACTTGAATTTTGTGTTTGCTAAAGCATCAAATGAATATTGACTTATTGTAGTTAGCCGTATTTTTGCAAACATTCTCATTTTTAAGTCATTCCAAAGAAGTTTCTCTTGAAACTCTTCACCACTGTATAAGGAAGTGATATCATAACTATCTAGCCTAGAGGTCTCTCATACAGTTCTTCCAAGAAACTTGAGTAAGTATGTCAAGTGTCTTTATCAAAGAGTAACAGGGAGGTCTCATTAGCAGTTAGTCATGGAAACATCATAATAATTACAAAAGAAGAAAGTGAGTTGAGCCTAGAGATACCTTTTTGTTCTTTCTCGATGGTACCATCCACTACACACTAAATAGCTTGATTATATCATATCTTTAGATAGGACACGTCCTCTTAAGTACCCCTTACATCAGGACAACCACTAAACAATATAATTGAAATTCATCCTCTAACATAAATACCATCCCAATTAAAAAGAAAAAGGAAGAAAAGTTGTTTCAGAGTTGTTCCCCCATATTCTTGCATAAGAAATCTTATACTAAAATATTAAAGGATGAAGGGCCAGTCTCTGAGGGTTTAAGAGGATAACCTGTCGTGATATTAAACAGGTCTGTTGGCAGTGGGTACCGGCCTGTGGTATGACTAGGTAAACTCGTCGGAGTACTGAATAGGCTTGCTGGTAGCAGGGCATTCTACCTAGTGAGGATGATGATCTAACAAAAATAAATAATAAATCTAAACTTGTCCTGATGTATGACATTACTTGCATACAAAGCTGACATGGAGTATGTGTGGTTAAGCTAAGGTTAATGAATCTCATCAATTTTCCATTGGTAAATGACTCTAAGACTATATTGAAACTCTCTTGCTTACCTCTTCTTATCTATATATAGGATCTCTTATCCTATAGGTGGGGCCATCTCCTAACTGTCTCGTCGAACCAATATGTGAAATTTCATCTTTACACTTGACATACTATAAATCTTTGGCTATTGGGGGATACAGATTAGTTTCCTATACTTTTGATTATGAGGTGTCACAATACTTAGGTGTGGGGGAGGGTTCATGAGCTGACAAATCATCATTTCCTAGAGAAAGGAGTCTTTGCAGGAATTTTTGTATTATTACCATGATACAGGTTATTAAATTGATAGTCATGTTATTTTTAAATGCTTAACTCCTGTGTGCTATACATTACTGAACTCATGCTTAATAGACCACTCTTTATTTGTTATCTTCCATTACAAGTTGCATATTGTAGGTTTGAAAATACATGTTTTATTCTTGTTATAACCTGTTCATTATAGGTTTTGACATTATATGTTATATGCAAGAAGAATGAGTAAGCATGGAGCACTCTACCTCTGCTCATTAACCAATATGGCTGTCAAAAACACTTCAAAATTGCAGGTTGTCCATTATAAGAGGTGAAAATGCACTTAATACAGGGGTATCGGATGAAGTATCAGATGAGGTGTTGGATGAGGTGTCGGATGAGGTGTCGGATGAGGTGTCGAATGAAATGTCGTTTGAAGTGTCGTTTGAAGTGCCATTGCATTGCATACCAATAACTTTCCTAGATTCCAGGTAACTAGAATTCAATTATATTTAATTACCTTGGTTGCAGGCATTGATTAATATATGCTTCATATGGTTATGATCAAATGTCTAAGTCAAAAGACTTGGACATTGATCTAAGTATGCACCACTCCATTGCTCCCAAGCTCGCCATCAAATTTGAATCTCCCACACATGGCAGCTCACACGCACATGTGGGAAACGTACTCCACCATAAGAGCATCCAAAATCAGGCTGGTCACTCTATTGTTTCATTTTACCTTGCCATTTTCTTTGCCCTGCGTTAAGGAATTGCACCCAACCTCTGCCGAATTCACCCTATGTTCTAATCACACTCAAACTGTGTTAAACCTATGTCATTTCTTGGCTTATGCTTGGTAAAATTTTCCCTCTGTTCCAATTGCACTCAAACCGTGCCCAATTTGTGTCTCTATATGGCTCTATTTCTCCCTTGCTTGGTGAATTCAAACCCTATCATAATGCCCAAGAGATACGAACCATCCTCCTATGCAGACTTGTTTTCCATTCCAGAATTTGCACAGTGTAGGGAAGTGTTCTTACATGTTGGCTGGGGGGTATTTCTGTCGAGTTTGCAAGGCCATGATGATGGTATTTCTATGCAATTTGCAGTTGGTTTTGATGGCAAGATAGCACATGTAGGGTCTCTGAATTTTGCAGTCACAGAAGAGTCAATTGTTGTTGCAACAAAACTTCCAAGAATGGGAGATAGGTGGTTCAAGAATCATCAATTGTCGCACTCAAGTTACAACAGGGTGTTTAAGCCCAAATTCGAGAGCATTTCAAGAGTGAAAGGGTATTTTAAGGAGTGGGTAAAGCCAGAATCGGTCAATCCCCTTATCTTCATCACAAGGTTAATTACATGTGAAGGTAGATACTCCACCTTCAAAGCTTGTCACTTTAGATTTCTGGCTCATTTTTTGTTCAATAAACCTTTGAACTTTCCCTTTTATTTTCTCAAAAGATTGGAGAAAATGTCCTCTCAAGTGAGGAAAAATGTGACCAACCCCCACAATAGTCTCTTCCACGACGGTTTGATCAAACTCCTTGTTCTTATAGAACTAGAGAAGCAGGGGAAAAGTTGGGATGCCTTTATCTACCAATTTGCAAATCCTCACTTGACAGTTATGACCGACAGAAAGCCACTTAGCCTAAAAACTATCTCTCCATCCAAGCCTCACTCTCCAAAAGCTCCAAACTCCCTTTCACAAACTCCCTCTTTACCAGAACAATACCAAAAGCTTGTTGAAATTCCTACTTCTTCATCGGGGAAAAAGACCAAGAAAAAAGACCAAAAGAAGCCTATTGTTGACCCCCCAATGCCTTCATTTTATCTTGATCCTACACCTAAGAAGCCCCAAGAAGTAATGCAACAAGACTTTCACATCATTCCCACAAACAAGAGGGGAGCCAACCAATTTGGTAAGGGAACCTTTAGGAAGTGTACCCGGAACATAAGAACCAAGCTTTATGCAAAGCCTCCACCTGCTTCGGATCCTATCCAAGTATCCTCCGACCTTGAGAGCCCTCATAAGCAACCTAGAGAAGTCTTTGCGGAAGGATTAGAGCCACTAAGGAAAACAAAATCAGAACCTACCTCACCTTTATGATCTCCCATCACACCTACTTCACCCATGCCCACTCTTGATCCTAAATTTGATAAATTGACCACATCTCTCAAAGGACCTAAGCCTTCCTTGGAGATCATTGATTCTACCCCAACTATAGAAGAGCTACAAAGGGAAAACCATCAGCTTCTCCAACAATTAGAAGAGAGGAAGACAATAGATGCACACCTTCATCATGACAATGCATTCCTTTAGGAAAAACTTAACTCCCTTCAATGGTTGGTGGATGGGATGACCCAATCTAACCGCAACTTAAGAGAACAATTAAAGAAACATAGGAGGCACAAGGTTAAGCCTACACAACAAGAAGGAGAGGTTTCTAAAGCCGACCCTCCTCAACAAGCCTAGTTCCGAGGGATGACTTCTTTTTGTTTGCAGTGGAACCTACAAAATCGTCGGTGTGGGGGTATGTTGGGCCCAAGATATGATCATCTTCATGATGTTATTATACACTTTTTTCCATATGTATATATGCGTTTTTTATTTTTCAAAGGAGCTTTTTGAAGAATTTTATGGTAAAATGATACAATCGGCATGAGGTACGTATAATTCCTGTTTTGTGATTCAATCAAGTTTAATTTATCATATTTTATGGTTTCCAAGAGTTAATTCATATTTTTTTGTTGTTACAGGGCAAAACGCACCATGTTTCTTGGTCCGACACTTGATCCAACACTTGTTCTGGTACTTGATCTGACACTCATTCCGGCACCCAGTATTGCACAAAAACGCAAGGCAAGTTGGTCGTTATGGTATTGGCGGCTAGTGGTGGACAAATTGAGCACATGGGTTTTGTTTATCATCACCCCCTCCATCTACTAATCTCAAGACAACTCGATTTCAGTTGTCCAAAGAGGGTAATTATTGGCTTCCTCTGTTTTGTTAGTTATGGCCGCATTTAATGTAATTTGTCGAATTTAGAGGTGGTTCGACCCTCCTGTGGTCGACCACATAGCTTGTAAGATTATAAATACCAATAGGATGATCATTAGATTGTTAACCAAGTAGCATAAGCATTAGAATTTCCAGAAAAATGATTTTTCTCTGTTTCTAGTTTTACATTGCAAGAATAGTGCCAAAACTGTGTTTTTGGATTTTTATGGTGAATTTGGCCTGCTGAGGTTGTGGTGTGATTTTAGACAGTGGCCACAACTTGTTGGGGGGGGAACCAACACTCTGGTAACTGTCTTCATGTCTATTTTGCATTTTTCTGATTTAAATTGTCTTTTCATTTTCCTGTGCATCTATATTTTTATCTAATTAATTAGTTTGTTGTAGCTTATTGTTTTACTTCTTTTTGCAAGTTAGATGATGATTTGTGATAGTATAGGTTGATTTTATAGATTAGAAAAGTCTTGCAAGTCTCTAAGTCTCTTTACTAATTCCGTGTGCAATTAAAAAGTCTCTCTCTCATTATACTAACCCTGCATGTAGTTAGATGATAAATTGTGCTTTCTTTTATATTTTTACAGTCAAGCTTAGAACAGATTTTTAATTAGAACAGTGCATAGTTTGAATCTGAATTTCTTATGACAAAGATTGATGGATGGATAGATTTGCTTCCAGTTTTTGAATCATAGCTTGCTTACCTCTGTTTTAGATAGATTTCACTTGCTTAGTTATTAGTTAAATGTAATTATCAATTCACTTTTTAATATCATGTTTTTAATTTATGGTTTCAGTCATTTTCTTTATCATAGATTGAATGATTAAAATAGACATAGTATAGTTTCCTTTCACGCAATTTCCTTTCATAGATTAAAATGAAATTAAATTCCTTAGTTAGATAATGATGATCTCATTATGATGTTGATGGTTTATACATGAATATGTAGGGTATTTAACATTACTTTTATCATGGCTAAGTTTTCATTGGACTATTTACTTCACACCTTTCATTTTTCCATTGAAATTAGTATTGAGCTTATACCATTAGAATTTTCCTTTGTTGTCAAGTGTCATCGAGATATCATCCGTCACGACCAAAGGCATTCACACAACCACCAACATTACATTTGAGTGTTTCATAATTTAAAGTTAGTTTCTTGCTTTCATAAGTTAGAAAAGATAGTTTCTTGTTTTCATAAGTTTAGTTGATAGTCTTTCTTTCTTTTAATAGAATAAATTTCCTTTCATGCATTGCATTGAGCATTTAAACTTCCTTTCACGCAAGAGAAATGGTTTTACATTAGGCATTTAGTTCACTTGCCTCTTAGGCTAGGTAGTTGTTCAATGAGAAGTCTTTTCTTACTTGTATTTTGCTTTATGCTTTTGCTTGCTTGTCTATTTGCTTTAATAGGTTAGTTAGGTGCTTTTGCTTGCTTGTCTTTTTCTTTAATAGGTTAGTTAGGTGTTTTTGCTTGCTTTTCTATTTTCTTTAATAGGTTAGATAGGTGTTTTTGCTTACTTTCTTATTTATTTGATTTCATAGGGTAGTTTCTCATTGAATGTAGGTTGGCAAGTTAAAGGTAGTTTTCTTTCATCATTTGCTTATTATGCTTAGTAGTTTACCTTTTCTTACTGTCATGAACTAGTTTGCTTTGAATAGGGTTTTTACTTGCTTTCTTAGGAACTATCCATTAGTCCTTGGCCCAAAAGTACTTAGGTTACCTAGTTTCAAGTTGCTTAGTAGGGTTTTCTCATTAGATAGGTTTGGTTGAGTAGATTAGCCTTAAATAGTTTCTTTCCTTAGTTAGTCTACACTCCTACCAACATTTTACCTTTGGCATATATTTTGCTACAACTCTAAGTTTACTTACCCCGGGTTGACAATTTAATTGAGGGTAGTTTAGTGTCTTTTTAGTACATATAAAACACCTAACAATTACTCATCTTAAGAGGGAGTTAAATGCAATGGTTGATCGGTTAGTTGTTTTTGCAACCTTTCCTAATCGGCCACACAGACCTGATTGTACCTTTAAATCTCTATATCGTCCACATATCCCTAACAATATAGAATCTTGGAAGGTCTTCCCTAATGATGACAACATTTGTGCTTTCATTCAAAATGAACCTTTTAAGCCTAAGTAAATTATGTCCATAGAAGATAACAAGATTCCTAAGGGCTTGACTCCTCTAGAAAGTTTGTTTTCATCGAGTGATGTAGGCAATAAAGAGAGACAAAAAGAAGAGGAGTCAAAAAGGAAGGTGGGTGAAACCATCTCCTTAAACATTAGGGCACCCGAGTCTCTAAAGGATATTAAAATAGGTTATCGATGTTCTGATGAAGAAGAAATGAAGTTTGCCAAGCTACTTGGTGGATTTCAAGATGTTTTTGCTTGGTATTATGAGGATCTTCAGGGTTTTGATCCTGGTCTTATACAACATGATATCCCCATCAAGGAAGGAATGAAACTAGTTGGGAAAAAACAAAGACCTATTAACTCTACATTTAAAGAAACTATTCAAAGGGAGTTGGAAAATTTCTTGAAGGTTGGGATCATTTTTCCAGTCAAGTACCCTGAATGGGTTTCCAAATCAGTACATGTTCTGAAGGCCACTAATCATATTAGAACATGCATTAATTTTTTCACATTCAATCAGGCTATTATGAAAAATCCCTTCCCTCCCCCTAACATTGAAATGATTCTACAGCAGGTTGTAAGGTCACAGACAAGGCCCTTACTTGAAAGTTTTTTTGGTTACAATCAAATCAAGGGAAAAAGGGAAGATGCTCACAAAACCACTCTTATCACTAATTGGGGTACCATGACTTATAAACGCATGATTTTTGGCTTACCTGATGCAAGTACCGCATTTAAAAGACATATACAAACAACTCTTGATGAATTGATCAGTATCCATATCTATCTTGATGATCTAATTGTATAYGTTAAGGGGTTGATAATTRCCTCAGAGTTCCAAGTRTTATTTTTGAGTCCTTTCAAAATTKCTTTYRTCCTGGATACTAACTCTTACATTCTAAAGGATTTACAGGAGCAATTGTTTTCCTACAACAYTAACGGTTATCACTTCAATATGTGGGACCAAYGTAAAAAGTTCTAACGCTATTTGGATTTTCTGTATACTAGCAGTCTAGCCCTGCTTTCARYTTTTCACTATTTTCTTTTCTGCTTACAGTAGTTTGATTTCTGCTTTCTRTTTTTAGAAATTTCCTTTTGCTTTTACATTTCTGTCATTTTATCTCAGTTGTTTTAAATTTTGTAATCTTAATTCTTTCATGATTTTCATTTCTTTTTCGTCTTGTAGATGATTTTGGTCAAGTTKTCGGGTCAGTTCTGCTACAGTGACACTYYTGCAAGATATTGCTAATCAATAGCAACCAAGCTTACACAGTTGTTACAATGTCCCCMTGAAAGCACTTGAATTTGTTTTATGTTTGCACTGTTGTCTTTCAAAGGAATTGGTTATCTCCCGCTTCTTCTTTCCATTTCTTCATCCATTTGAGAATTTAAAGAGCAAATTCTAGTTAAACGATTACGCACACAGTGGTAAACCCCCTCATACTTAAAAAATTTCATGAGTTATTCCCCATTTCTCGGTCATTCTTCCATTAAATCCACTCACTTCCCCATGCTGCATAATATTCCTGGTTATATCTTCTTCACCTGTTGTTCTTGGTCTGGGAAACCATGAGTTCTGAGTTCTAAATCTGTTGAAAACAAATTTCCCTGTGGAGTTGCCATTTTGTTGATAATACAAATTGCAACAAGATTTTTTCCCGCAAAGCATTGCTAAAGCCTATTATTATAAGATAATGATATATATAATACTAGTAGGTGGGACCCCCTTGTAGATTGGAAGATCGTATCTAGTTCTTGTTTATGTTGTTGTTCGACATTGCTTACAGGGTTCTACATGGTTGATGAAATCTTGGTTTTATTTGTGACATAATAGAAGATGGATAATGTGTATTATGTGTTGTTTCTAATCGCTCCAAGATCTAAATTCCATATTGTGTGAATGGATTATATCCACTATTATCACATTGCTATTTAGCTCCATGATTTGTTACATTTTACACCTGCACAAGACACATGTTAGCAACATGAAATAAGAGAAAGTGAAAAGAGACCTATGGAAAAATCTAAAAAAGAAATTAAACTATGCTACGATGCTACTATGCTACATTACATGCATTGAATTAAATGTATTGTTGTTAGTCCTAGCTAACAAGGTTAGTGGCTATATGATTTATTGGCTTATATGGAAAAGCATGTGATATGAATTATGGTTGGGAATGGTTAATATGACATAGGGTGGCGTGTTTTGGATGTTGGTTTCGATGCATGATTTAATTGAATAAATTAATGGAATGTTGGGCTGACATGTACTAAGGAATTGAATGACTGGGGGATGGATCTGACGTGCATTTACTGCACATCACTCCATACCTCTTCCATTGGTCGTCACCCTAGCTTGGCTATTGTTCAATTGTGTTTGTTGTGGTTAAGCTCTGATTTTCAGGCAAAGGAAGAATTGCTCAGCCATATCTCATTTTTAAGGATTTTGGTTATAGGTATGTCTTTTTCGCCATCCATGAACCCGCTCTGGTTATGAAATAGGTATTGGCTCGATGATATATGAGTCTATTCTTTTCTTAAGACTGGCAACTGTGTAAACTTGTGATATTTCTCTGGAATGGATGGTTTGTGTGGTTTTCATTGCAATGATGGTTGAAGTCACAGTCTCATTAATCATTCTGAGTGCTAGAAGCCATGAAGGCCCTCTGTCTTCCTTATTGGTTTTGGTTGAAGGGTTTCATTCGGTCCATATTGACTAGTTGTCTCCAAACTTTTCTTGTCACCATACCCAGTCATTTTGTTGTTATGGGGTTATTAGGTTTGAACCACCTTGTGTCACTACGTATCTTTTCACCTGGGTATGGGTTTGTTCATGCTATTGATGTTTGCATAGTGGGTTATGATGGCAATTATCCCAAGAGGCTTTCTTAAGGTTGATTGTTATTTCATGGCTCTGTTTTATCTCAACATTCTTTGGGTTGATTGGGAAAACCACGAGGGTTATACCCTGTGTGTTCTCGGTGTTATTACGGACCAAAATGAAGTCGTTTCTCCTCTGTTCATAGTCTCTCCTATCTTGTGAACTGTCACCCTATCTGCAAATTTATTGGTGGTATGACCTGTGTGTCCACCGTATGATCTCAGAGGTTCTCACCTATTGTTAGGGGTCGACTCTAGTCTCCCTGTGTTGATCCCCAGAACGAACCCTTGATTATTTAAAGCCTGTTGTGGAGCCTGTTATATCTTATCAGGTATATTTTTTATTGTTGGTGGGGTATCGTCGACAGTGGTCAATTGTTGGCTTGCCTCTGTTGATTATGTTGATAGTCGTTTTGGTTATTTGGTTGATTTGAGAAATGGGATGGAATAAACAGTTGTTGTCTCTTATATTGTAATTATTGAATTGTTAACCCAACATTAGTTTATGATTGATTGAGTCACAACAATGCTCTGTGCATGATGTGTTGGTATGTGTGGGCTTCCTACAACAAGTTTAAGTTGAATTGATGGTTGTTGTTACTGTGTGTTTTAATTTCCAAATTGCATTATTGCAATCATGATAGTCGTAGCTTGGATGTATATTGTATATGTTATGAATGTTTTTTATTGCACCATCAGAGATGGGCACGGGTTTTTAAACAATATGGTTTTGTGGAAATTTGATCGATTTGAGAAATGGGATTGGGCATATTGTTGTTGCCTCCTTGTATTGGATTGATAGCTCAACATCGTTTGATGTTTATATTCGGAGTAATTAGACATGTACAGTCACATAAATGCTCTTGTATTTTATTGAATGGTATGTGTATCCCATGGCGTCATATGAGTTGGAATGGTTATTGTTGTTACTATGTGTTTAAATGTCAAGTCGAGATTATTGTAAATTGAATATTGATGATTGTGATTGACTGTCCACCATGTATGTTTGATGAATATCATGCATTGTAGCAGAGATAAGTACGAGCTCTGTGACAATATGGTCTCATTAAAATTTAATTGTTAAATGGAATTGAGGGATGAAATTGGGCATGCTTTTATGTCTGTGTTTGATTAAGGAAATAATTCATGAACAATGGTTGATGTTTTGATGTTGAACATAGTGAAAATAAGTGACTGTGTGTTCGTTTGGGAATGGTTTTAAAACATTAAGTGGACAAATGAGAAGAAACATAACTCTTCTACGGGTTGTTCTGGAAGGCATATTGTCTTGTTTTGATGACATTGGGTTAAAGATTTAATTCCGAACAGTGAGCAAGTTAATACACATAATTGATTGAATTATACACAGTAGTTGTTTAATTGAGCACAATGATTATTTGGTTGGTGTTGGATATTTTGTGTTTGATATAGAATGGTTTTATGGATTACTTAATTAATTTTATGAATAGTATCTGCTCTCTTTCCCTACCATTATTTCACTTTTCGCTAATTACAATCCCCTCGCCTTCCCATATCCACTTTTCACTCTTTGTTCCTAAAATTTAATTACAGTTAAGAGAATTCAGTATTGTAACAGTTTGAAATCGTCGTTTCTTGGATGGATTATAGTGACATGTTCCTTGGTTTACATTACAGTTGATTGTGTGTTGTCTGTGAGGAGTAACCATGATTCTTTTCCCCCTCATTTTAACATTTTTCGCTCAATACAAACCCCTCACATATCCCATAACCTTTTGTTCACCCCTTGCTCATTGAAAACAGTTAAGCAATTTGTATGGATTGGATTGCATGAGTCTGATATGTTGCTGAGCCAAAATTTATTTCATATTTTTAAGGAGTTGTCATGTATGGTCATTAAAATAAATATTTTCTAATAAATCATGCATGCAAGAATGATCTTTTTCAGCCGAGGTATCCATGGAAGAGGTAACCGAGGAAGAGATAATTGGAACATGATCCCAAGAATGCCTAGATTCTCCATTCACTTTGATGCTGACTCACAAGAGTTAGGCCATTTATTTCAGGATGGATCTTTCAATTGGATTGGGAAAGGAGTGGTCCAACCTAGGCCTGAAAGGCCTCCCTTCCAAGCTCCACAAGCCCCTGGTATTCCCGTGGCCCCTCATGTCTCATTGCAACTCGAGGTTCTCAAAAATGATGGATGGCAAGAGATTGTCCACCCAACAATCTCCCAACATCGTGGCTGGCCCAATTTGTCCTTACCTGCTCCCCCTCCTATCAATAATATTGTCCAATATGCCCTTGTCCACTCACCAGTTTAGTGTTCCCATGCTAGAAAAAGGTTGAAAGTCGAGGCCCACCATGCCCCTGACAAGGAAAATCCATTGCTTCCCCTTCCTCACCCTCCAATGGCTCTGATAAATCCGTGTCCTCCCGGATGCATTTGAGGGATGATTGTTCTCATGTGATCAGTGAGATTAGGCCTAAAGGCTCAGCACAGCTAAAGGAAAATTCAGAGAGATCAAAGGGTGACAACAACAAGAAGGGAAAGATTGCATCTCAGAGTGGAAAATGTGGATTTTAAATTTTATTTTATTTGTTGTTGATAACAGTTGACTTCAGAAGTTTTGAACAACATGTTTTTTTGGATATATGAGTAATATATTTTTGAAAATAATTTCAAATATCAATGAGAAAAATTCTCAAACATGGATGTGATGATGGGAGTCACAAGGAGGGATGTTTGTGTTTAATTGAATAGTTATGTTATGATTTTTAAGAGCTAAAGGGGAGTCACAAGGGGTCCCACGTACTAGTTATTATTTATTTAAAACCCTTATTATGATTTATTAATTCCCCCCCTAACTAAAAAGTTGGTTGAGTTTTTAGTTAACTTAACTAATGAAGTAGTTCAACTACTTCAACCAATTCTAATTTGCTTAAAAACAAAAGGAAGGGGAGGAACAAGAGGAGGATAGAAGGAGAAGCATACTAAGGTTTTCTCTTTGATTTTGTGTTGAGATAGTTCAGTTTTCATTCATTCCTTAATTTATCACAAGCCTAATTTTTTTTTATGATAGAAGGTCCTTATTGTAGGCAATAGGATTCAAGGATGAATTACATCATTCAAACACTTGTTTTTTAGAGGTGTTGATCTATATTTGATAGTCTGTGTAGACTTGTTTGTTTGTGAATTAGTTTTCATGAATGACAAAGGCTATTGTGCAGAGTCGAGTGGGAAGCAATATGTGGCAAGATGATCCAGATTTTAGAGTTCAGTTTTTTATTTTCTGTCAGAGGTCCTTTTGTATGTTTCATCGGGGGCGTCTAAGTTTGACTTTGGTCCAAAAATTCTTCATGAAATTTTGTAAATAGAATGACTCTTTGATTAATTGGAATGAAATAAAGGATTGATTTATGTCTCATTTGTCTTGTTTATCGACTTGGTGTCTTTTCTTCTGTGTCTACATTTATTTCAGCAACATTTATAGTCAGAAAATCATATAAATAGTGAATTTTCCAGCAAGCTCTTATTTATAAAAAGATTATCTTAAGCACTTCTAATCAATAGTTGTGAGTTAGGATATTAATTTTGATGGCTATAAAAATAGGGTGACATTCCCTTCTATTTTTCTTTAGCCAAGAAGAATCTGAAAATGCTTGAGTAAGATAATTCCATATCTTTTCCTCAACATGTAGGAAGGGGCTAATGGAAAAATGAGCTAGTGCCTGAAACTTGGTATTCCATAAGCACGTAGGGAGAGGTTGCGGATATCATAGGACCTGCACCAAAAGTGAAAGGTGATCTGAATTTATGCAGGAACACAACATAATACACAAATAACCATGAATACAAAGATGCAGCGGAAATAACACTTCATTTCATTAATATCAAAGAACTAAAATTTGTCTACAGACAGAATAAAAATAAACTAGCTAGGGTGCTGGTAGCTTATCTTGAGAAGAGATGTGGTGGCTACAGGCCTCTGAAATCTATGCTAAAATGAGGCTCGAAGGAATATATGTTATTGAGAAACAATGGAAACCCTAAACATCCAAAAACCTAACCCTAGGAGTTGAAACACCAGAATATGGGCCCCATCGGGGTAAATTGGTACATCAATTTCCCGGGGTTGTAACTTTGGCATACTATCTCTGTTTGATGCATATGACACATAGTTAAAAATATCTATCTAAGGACTACAACTGCTAACAAAAAACATCATGTTTCTAACCAGATTATTATTTAATAGAGGTTGATGCCCAAAAAACGTCGTTTAGGGCCTCAAAACAACTCTAGAATTTCAGGACCTGAAAAACTGCCAAAAATAGTAAATTGTGCTACAATTAAGGAAACTAAAAAATTGAAAGAAACAATGGTGGGGGTCCAAGTGGAATAGGTGGGTGGCCACCAATATCCACCTGGATCATTCCTCCCCCCTTAGGAAGCAATGGTCCTCATTGTGTTGAGTTCCTCCATGAGATGAGGAAACTTCTACTGAACTTGCTCCCTGGTGAGCCACTTTCCCTGGTGAAGGAGTTGGCCTCCTTTGACAACTTGATATAGTTGGATCCTCTACTGGCGGGTGTTCCTGATCTGTGTGTCCATAATCCGATCATTTGTGGCTTGTTCCATGCAGTCTAGGTTTAACTCTGTTGGTGTGAGTTTTTTTTCCATGTCAGATGTGTCCAGTAGAGGTGGAAAGTAAGGTCAAAGGCGGTCCACATTGAACATTGGATGCAGACCAAGCAATGGTGGGATACTGAGCTCGAAGGAATTGTCCCCTACAGCCTTAGTGATGGTGTATGGCCCATATCGGAGCGGGAGAAGCTTGTGGTGAGGTCTAGCAAGGCACTCCTTCTGCAAATGTAGCCACACTTTGTCACCCACCTGGAAGTTATGTTACACCCGATGTTGATCATGCCATTGTTTGTACTTAGCATTGGCTCTATCCAATATGTCATGAACCTATTGGTGAATGTTTTGAATGCACTCAGTGAAGTTGTTCTCCTTGGCAGCTTCAAACTGGACATGAGTTGAATCACCCTGAGTAGCTGCAAATGGTATGGCTACGTCAATGGGACATAGTGGTTGGAATCCCAAGCCCACCTGAAAGGGGCTTTGGTCGGTCGAGCTATGGAGGGCCCGGTTATAGCTATGTTGTACATAGGGGAGGCTCTCATCCCATGTGTGGGGATGCTTTGAGTTGTACATGCACAAAATGTGTACGATCATCCTGTTGATGACCTCTGTCTGACCATCATTTTGGGGATGGAAAGCCATGGAATTGGTGAGCTTGGTGTCCATCATTGACCAGAGGATGGACCAAAATGTACTGAGGAACCTATTGTCCCAATCTGAGATGATAGACTGTGGTTTTTGTAGGCTAATTCGGTACATGCAGACAGTAACAGATCTCCCTAGATCCACCTGGATCTAGAACAAAGTAGGACAGGACATGACGCTTTCCCTAAGCAACTATCATTGAATTTACTACCGAAGGAGGAACGAGTGACATAACTTTATACCGCTTATTTAGTTCTTTGTTGTTCCTACTTCACTCCAGTGCTCTTGCGAGATCAGATCCAAGACAACACAAACCAACCAAAGTGAAGATAGTAAAGTATATGCAATGACGACCTATGCATATGATCAAGGAATTATGCAATAAAATATGAGTGATTTTATGGGAAAGGGACATGCCACTGTATTATATTAATGTGAAAGTAGAAGATACAACCAAATCGCCTTGATGTTGCAAGATCCTTTCGGTGGTCCTTTGTTTCAACACACACACTTGCTCCAAACTTGCATGAAGAAGATCCACTAAGGCTTGATGGACAAATGGAGGCCTCAAGAATCAATTCAAACAAGATTCCTCACACAATTCTGAATCTATTCTTTCATCAATTATTTATTCAATTTTGCTTAACCTCTTCCTTGAGAAAGCCTTCATTATATAGGAGAAGGAGAGATGGTTAAAGGGATTAGGATGATCCCACTAAATTTGAGAAGTCAATAGGATGCCAACCATGCGAATGCCAAATCATTTTCTAGAAGATCCTCTTCTAGAACCTTCGTAACTTCCTCTTCCTTTTAAGCTTTGAAACAGGTTTTCACCCTACCTATAGAGAAGATTTCGAACACCTTGTAGGTTAGGTATAGGGTTGCCTGCGAGAATCAAGATTCTCGCACCCTACAACATAGTCATCCTGTGAACTCATCTTAAAAATATGTTTTATGGAATAAGACAACGGTCACTTTTCTCAGGCAAAAGGTCCTTATGAGAGCCTGAACACATAACTGTAGAGACACCACCAGAGTGACCAAAATAATGTGTAACAAAATGCCCCCCAAAGTATGAGGATGGAACTCGTGACAGCCAAAATACTTTGTAAAATGCGTGTGTGTGTCAGAAACAAAGATCACACCTAATCGGAAACCTGCAAAAAATAAAGCATCTGCAGAATATAATACTAGTTCTGAGGTAGGCATTCCCATGCTCAGACCACAAATGAATGAAATCATAAATGTAGGCCATGGCCACCAATCATACACTGTGGATCCATGTCATCAAAATGCTACATAGACACCAAGAATACACTGTGGATCTATGTGGTAGAAGACGCATATTAGGACATAGCCACGCGACATACAAAGTGGATCTATGTGTCAATACAAATCATAAATACTCCAGCGCAACCTGGGCCAAAACGATGAGACCTAGGGTCTTCAATCCCATTGTCTGAAAAGTACGAATCTAGCCATGTGATTACATGTGTCGAAGTTGAACATGGTAGAGACCACTCGATTACCGGTCATTGATGAAAACCGTTAACAAGTGCGAGGTAAATCACCATTGATGTCAATGACTCCTAAGGTACCTAAGTACAATCCGAACAAATGTGAATAAATGAGCTGAAGTCGAACACTCGACGAAATCTCTCGATCAGGGACCAATGATGTGAATCCACTGTCGAAAGAGAATAGACCTTCCATTAAGGCATGCAGGTTCTAAGGTACTAAATGATTTATAAGTCTTATTCCCAGATAATGAGTTGGAGTCGACAGAAAAAGACTCGTCACAGGAGGGCCTTGATGTATCCCCCATCAATGACATGAAATAAGTAACATATTTTGAGGGTAAGTCAAAGTATGAATATGATTTGAAACGGACACAAGGAAGGCTAACATGATAAGAATGGACAATTGCAGATGGCCGACTCAGTGGAGGGATTGTTTGTACTTCTCTTGAAAATATTAACGACATGACAATGGTCTTGGCAGCATTGACTCAAAGACGACCTAATATATGACCTTGTGGTAAGTCAGACGAGAGACAAATGGATTTCCCAACCCAAATTCAAATGACGAACAGGGAGTGTCATGTTCAAGAGCGATGCTTACTGCCACTAATACAAATACGAAGGCATATCCCTTTCCCAAAATTTCCCCCACCATTTATGGCGAGTACCTCTTTATTTTTACGCAATATTGAGCAGGATAACATATGCTTGTTGATGTAAGCTCATCCTTCGGACAAGTCCCTTGGAGTACATTTAATGAACCCTAGGAAGGAGTCGTTCAGTCCCATAAAGGGTCTTTCGATGTTTGTTTAACGAGTCCAAAGATAGAAAACTCGAGGGTTTTTCATGTTTTGAGAGTCTGAAAAACACTTAAAGAGAACTCTCCCAGTTCCTTTTTCGTAAATTAGTTCGACGAGACCGAAAAAGTGATAAACTATCGCTCATCGAATGTTTTATTCAAATACTTTTACGAGTGTGAAAAGAACAAGATCGCTCGACAATCTTTTCATTTTTATGGAGCGTGAAAAGAGCTTAAAGGATACTCCCTTGTTTTCGTCGTTTTCGTGTTACCATGACGAGTATTAAAAGATGACAAAAGTATACTCAGTTGCATTCTCATGCATTTTCGAGCGCAAGAATGAATGAAGACTGAGCTCGAGGTTTTCCCTGTAAAACCCTAAAATGGTACTCGTACATGTGACGAATATAAAAAGAAAAAAATGCCCGTACATCGTCATTCAAACTTCTAGGTCAGCTATCTGCAAAAAACCATGCTCACAAAGCCATTAGGGTATTAGGTATTTTAAGCAAAATAAAAAATAATATAAAAAATTAAATGAGGAATAGTAAAAAGTGAATAAATATGGGAAAAAAGGGCTTTTTACCATTTCATTGTCACTTTGCCAAAAACTTGTCCAACACACCTCCTTTTTTTTTTCAAAATTCCATCAGTCGATTGCGGGAGCTACAAGTGATCATTTAGCAAACGGTTTCGGCCAACAAGGTAATCTCTTGATTTTTCAACTTTTTCATGCATTATTATTTTTTTTATTGGCAAATTCTAGAGTTTTGAGTCCATTTTAGGGTTGATAGGTGCGCTCAGGCATTCTCGCAGGTGGGCCATTCGGGACCTGCGAGAATCTAAGATTTTCGCAGGTGGGTTTTAGTGCACCTGCGAGAATCTCTCACTGTGCAAAAGATTCACCCGCGAGGGCCGAAAAGTGGATTTTTTTGCAAGTTTTTACTCAATAAGAAATTATTCAAGAGGTTAAAAAGAGTTGTTAACTTTCTTCTCATGGCTCAATTGCAGGTATTGATCATCACGATGTTGGAATGGAGGGAAAGGGAACACGAGGAGGATGATGCCATTGCCGAAAATGATCCACATACAGTTTTTTCCCTTTGGGAAAGTGATCTCTTAAAAAATTTCAAGATCCCGAGCATGAGAGCCCAACTCAGGTTGTTAGAGTACCTGGTCCACATGTGGGATGCGGATCAATAGTTATTTCATGTAGGGTTCCACACGCTTACACTAGAAATCGAGGATATCTATTTTCTAACGAGGTTGTCACGACGTGGATCCCATGCGACTCTGACCAGAGGTAGGGGTGGTGGACTTCCTATGAGTGAGTATGTTCGTCGACATTGTGTTCCTGAGGCAGAGAGAAGCAAGGGTAAATTTTCCACTTGGGGGGTCCAAGAATTGACCCTACAGACTATCTTGTTTACCATTGCACGCATGGATGGGAGCATGGCTCCGCACATGGCTCTCCAGAGCTATTTCCAATATGCAATAGAGTGCACAGAGCCTCGGGCTTTTAACTGGTCAGATGCGGTTCTCTGCAGCATGAAGAGGCAACTAACAAAGTGTAGAAGGGGCGACCTGAAGCAATTCGTGTATGGGTCGATTTTGGTGTCTTTCTTCCTGGAGAGGGTCCCACTGCTGCGAATACAGGTAGATTGGGGTTTACCGGCCCCACAAGATCCGAGGATGTTGAGGTGGTGTAACCTCATGGCTCGACACATAGCAGGGCCTATAATCAAATATAACGATTCATTTTTTGACTGGTTGAGGCCCCAGATGCTGATGATTGATGACTACGCATATGTCGGTTTGGATTTTCGAGGAGATCCAGATTTGGTCATGCCTAAGGATGCTCAGTCGGGTGACTTAGGTGAGAAGTACATATTTTGTTCTTTTTAAATGTTTTTGCAAATTTTATTATATAAAATATTTTTATGTCTATCCAAGGACTAATCAAAAATTTCTTTTGATGACACAGATGTGGGGCCGTATCGACCTCTAGGAACATCTCCCATTCAGAGACGGGGAGAAGTGGCTCGAGTTGCAAGATGGGATGTTGAAGACTACGAGGCAGTTGAACAAAACTTAGAGGGATTGACTACGGATGTCTCGGACATCACGATTGGGGAGATCCCAAGGCGCTATCAATGCCATATTGTGGGCACGTCTGAGTCTCTTAGTAGACTGCTCCATAGGGTAGGCTGAGAAGTTGTATGTTACCATGAGCATCATCCGTGATGCTAATTTGTAGAAGCCATGGGCTTCATATATTTTGATATTTTGGTCCTAGACAAAAAAAAAATTGTAAAACTTTTGATCATTATATATATATATATATGCAACTTCTACTAGCTTATTTTGTTTTGTATAATACATGTGATGTGTGATTGGTTTTATAAAAGTCTCAGATATCTGTCTAACACATAATTAGCTAAAGCATCAGTCAACATATTTAGACATCTAGGAATGTGTTGATATTCGATATAATCAAAATGACGTTCCAAGAGGCGAATTCGTAGATATACCTGCAATAAAGTAGGACTTAGGATAGCATAGACATTACTTAACTGTAGCACTACTAGCTACGAATCAATTTGTATCACCAGGTGATGAATACCAAGAGAAATAGAATTAGTCAACAACTTGATGACGAAGCTATATTCTGTGATATTATTGGTCGCACGACCGAGGCAAACACCTCGTAGACTGATAAGTTCATTTGTAGGTGCATAAATTGCCCATGCAGCATGTTATCCCCAATTTCTAGGGATAACTAGGAGATCATGTCTCGAGGCCCACTGGTCCTAGACATGGAGTACCGAGAGCAGGATTGACCTAAGAATGGCCCTAGAGGGCCCATCTCTCTTCTTCTTCATCAGACCTATCCTGTCAGCAGTAGCAACATCGATCACCTTCAGCTTGGACTTGCATCAGAGAAGACTCTTGCTCCATGAGGTAATTGGTCCAGGTATCATGGTATGTGTCATGTTTTATCATTATAACTTTCAGATATATGCATCAAATTCCTTTCATTTCTGACAACTGCTTGGATCTTACACTAACCCACTTGACCATGGTTGGGGGAATTAACAGGGTGCCCTAGCAAGCTTGTATCCATAGGTTTTGGTCAGCCACCAAGGGGAATTTTGAAGAGCCATCGTCCGCTCCCACCATATTATCATTTTACATCTTATCTCCCATTCATCTATCCCATTCCCCTAGTCTGGACATTAGGATGACCTATTTGTGGGGTTACACTTTATCTTGTGGGAAGAAGGGGCTAAAGGCCCAAGGGGTAAAAGAAGCTAGTAAAAGATAAAATCCATAGAAAATAAAACCTAGAGATGCCTCGCCCAAGGATCCTCGAGAAGGCAATGAAAGGCCTCTCGATAAGAAACAAGAGGGACCTGAAGAAAAATAACAGAAAAAAACAAGACCTAGACAAGAGGATGGGGGGTCTCATCACAAGCCAACCCATTATGCTCATAGGTACCTAACAGTATGACATTGCCATTATTTGGTTACCACGTCAGGGTAGTGACCTTTGGTTGCATGGCCAAGGGAAAGGGGGTCTCATCACGAGCCATCCTTATCATCTCTGTGAAAGTACTCATGGGTAACACTGTTAGCTATGGTCACCACACCAAGGCAGTGTCCTTTAGTTAGACCTTGAAATAAAAAGAAAGAAAAAGAAATAAAGAAAAGAAAGAATAAAGGAAATAAAGGGCTTGGAAATAATTGCATCCATGACAGGTACAACTCACCTCCTACAAAGGCACCCATGGATAATATCCACCCCTGTCTTTCACTATGTCTGGACATCCTTATACCACACCACCTTGTATTACATGGCTTGGATGATATCCTTTGGGAACTTTCCTTTTCTTATGGATACTGGCCCAATAGGGCAATTTGTCTTTTTCTTCAGCTTTGTATAGTAGGTTATTGTAATGTATTTGAGCTATTAGATGATATGCTAGGGGTTTCATGCATGCATTTGATAAAATTAATGATGAAATATGATTGACATTGCTATGATCTCGAGGACTAATGAGCCCATGGAGGGTGAAGTTTTTGATGTGCAGGACCATGCCCGATGGACATGTACCAAGTGGACCGGTACACATGGGGAGATGATTAGTTCGGACCTCCATGGGGCTGAAGAGCCCATCAGATGGTTGTTGGGACCTCATCAGGGGCAGAGACAAGACAATGATTGATCGAGCCTTTGCACGAGAGAAGAAGGAGGACGTTTTCATCCAGGACGCCTTGGCTGAGCCCAGCCCAGGGGGATTGACCCACTGTAGATGGAACGTGTGCTTTTTGATGCCCTAGGATGTCATCTAGGAGCCATGACATCACCTCCAATGAGTGGTACCTTGACAGAGCATTTTGGCACGTGTGGCAGAACTTGGAGACCCAGTGAGGGCCAACGTTTGTCTTCTAGTGTTGTATTTTTCCCTAAAAAGGGCCAACGTCTCCCTTAAAAGGGTTGGACTTCTTGCTTATTGCTCATTTAGGGTTTTATTTAGCAGTTTAATGTAAAATAGTATGATTTTTAATTACCATCCTTGTCGGCCGTTTTAATGACCTAATTTTAATTAGAGGTCATTGGATGATATAAATTGAGGATGTTTTCCCTCATTTTGACAAGAACACACTTCACTCACACAAGTGAGATCTGATTTTTTGTGCCATTCTTGGGTAGATTTGTTGTATAAGTGAGGTGAACTTGCTATTGGAAGGATATGTTTGGCATTTATGGCATTTCTCTCAAGGAAGGTTTACAACTAGGGTTTGCTTATGCTTTTCTTCATGACATGTAAGTAAACTTTTCTTGCAAAACTTCTTGAATGAATGGTTGTAGGTGTAATTTTCTTTCATTTTCTTATTATATTGCTGATTTAAAACCCTAGGTAACAAGCACACAAGTAGGTCATTGTTACATGTCCCCTTGGAGAGAGATATTTTTCAGCCATTGAAGGAGAGGGATTAAGCCTAGCCTTTGCTACACTTATCTTTCTTCTTCCCTTAAGCTAGCGTTGAAGTTTATAAGTTGAAAAAAGGAGACGTCCTAGGCCTAGGTTGCCTACACTTAGGGTTTTCACCTTCTAGGGTTTGAAAGCCTTGTCCTTGTAACACTTTATCCCTTAGACTTTTTCTTTAGGCTAGCCATTTTACCAAGTTGATTTAGAGAAGGAGGAAAGAGCACGAGGCCTTGCTTAAGAAACATTGGAGTGAGCCTCTTTCCCCTAGGGTTTTGATTCTAGGGCCCTGCCTTTGCAACACCATAGAACCCTACCTTCTAGTCTTTGAATCATCATCCTTTCAAGACCTTGTGCCCTTATCTTTTGACTCCATATACCATAAGGCACTGATATTTGATCTCCAACGTTGAAGCTTTAGTGTGCAAAACTACTTTCAAAACTTTAAATTTTCAAACCCTAACTAACAAACTAACCTATTTAAGGCTGGCGTCACAATTGGATATTTCATCTTGACGCAACAAAAGTTGGATATAAGGAATTAATGATGATTTTAAGCATTTATTGAGTAAATTGTTGATTGGACACATTGTGGGATTAGTCATCTCTTTAGATATTGATGAATTGATGGTCTTTCATAGCTAATTGACAAAACGTTGACTTCATTTTATATCTATTGCATTGCTTATTGAATAATGTCAGATAGTCATTGAAGTACTAACCATTTGAGTTATAGCCTGCATATATATATATATATATTGTGTTGTTGTTGTCTTGTTCCGGGCAGGTGTTTTCAATAGGGCATACACTTCTTTTATTGGCTGATTAGCCAGACTATCTGACATTGGTGGTAACCTGTGAGGAGGGAACTCTAAAACTTGACATTATATATTCTTCCTCTTCAAACCCCATGTTACCGGGGATGTCTCCCCTGGGCTAACCTCCCTAAACAGAAAGAACCTCCCCATCGAGGTGACATTGGGTGGGGAAGGTTCTTGTTACGCCAATTTGGTCTCTATCCTTTAGCCTATGACCTAAACTACAAACTGTGTGATAACACAGCAGAAGCAAGGTTTTGAGTACTATGACTAGCACCATCGACGAAGCCAATGTGGGGTAACGAAGACTCCGACATCTAGAAACCAAGCACAATGCAAGGTAAGTGGTCAAGGGCAGAAACCAAATAACGAAAAAGCACACTAAAGTAACACACAAAATGTATGATATAATAAAATACAAGAACTCATGCACAGATGATCTAAGCATAGTAATTCTTTAAGTAAAGCCCATTTCTGGGTTCACTCAAAGGGATACCATCATAGTCCACTAACTCGTAGGCTCCTTTTTCCAACACCCGTCTGATGATATAAGGGCCTCGCCACATAGCCTCAAATTTTCTGGCTCCTAGCAAATCTTGATCTTGTTCATAAAAGAGAATCAGATCACATTCAGAGAAAACACGTGGCTTGACATGCTTGTCGTATTGGGATTTGATGCATTTCTTCTGGGTTTCTATAACTAGGGTGGCATCGTGACGGGTTTCGTCTAGTTGCATAAGATACAATAGACGTTCTTCTTCAGCAGAAGTGTTTGGGAGAAGTTCAACGGCTAGCTATAGAGACAGTATCTCACATTCAATTGGCAAGATGGCTTCGAGACCATAGACTAACTGGAAAGGTGTAAACCCGGTAGCAGACTTGACGGATGTTCGGTAATCCCACAATGCTGAAAACAACATCATGTGCCAACTTGTTTTTTGAATCCCTATCATTCGTCGAAGCATGGTAATGAGGACTTTGTTTATTGCTTCAACCTAGTCGTTGGCCTGCGGGTAATAGGGTGTTGAGTTTTCATGGCGAAGACCCAACTTTTCGGTGAGTTCTGACATCATGAAGTTTCTAAAGTGGCTACCATGATCAGTAATGATATCTTGAGGAACACCAAACCAAGCAATGATGTGATTGAATATGAATAGTGTTGTAGTCTTCCCGGTATTGTCGAATGTTGATCAAGGGATCAAATTTTGCTCAAAAATTCAAAGTGCTTGGAATCGCTTCAAACCAAACAAGAGCGTAGGCCTCATCGTTGCGAACCCAACGCAACTCGTTTCATCTCAAACGGACGTCGGGAGCGAGAGATATTGCAATATGTTCGTCAAGTCAAACAGGCAAAAAAAAAAAATGATGTTGTCCGTACTGTCCGTAAACGCTGACGTGGCAGGGTCGTACAGACCGTACGATGATGTGGAATCTGATGATGTGGAAACATCTAGTTGGTTTTTTAAGGCGAATGATATCGTGACACGTGGCATTTTTTTGGTCAATGATTGGGTGCCATGTGGCCCAATCATGGGCTGCCACATGGCACCTCGGAATTGGTTGGTTGTATGTTAATAAAATGTATTGGAGTCCGTGGGGTTCAACCCCCAGACCTCCCCACCGGTGTAAGGTCTGACAATGGCCACCCTACCAACACGCCATCCATTGATTCTTGTTTATTATATGGTTTCAAAAATATTGGAGTTTGTTTATTGTTTAAAACGGAAGGGGGGTCAGGTCGGGGCTTAGCCCCGACCCGTGGTTTTATTACATTACATATGGCCTATTGTAATATTGCGCGTGGGTGTTATTACAAATACGTTTGTGTGTTAACCACTACATTGCATACGGTCGTATGCCTTTAACCATGTGACCCTAACCGGAGCGCAGGGGGGAGTTAACAGTTGCAACGATTTTTAAGCCCTTTTTCTAATACGCGCGGTCCCATGACCTCATACGCCCAGGTGCTAGGTAGTTAGGGGCTGGCGCACCCTTAACCATCCTATGGTTTGCACCGTTGGTGCGGTTGCACCCAGTGCTGGTTTTTCACGCTTTATATTGCGTGTGTGCCAGGTTCACACAAGAAGGGTGTGTTTTGTAGATTAAGAGACAACAAGCTTGAAGAGGGAGACTTCCAGGAGGCCTAACTTCTTCGTTTTTCGACCGATTGAGGTGCCGAAAGAGCCCATACAGGGGTTTTTGGATGCTCTGAAGCCATTGGAGTAGTTAGTTTGTCAATTTGAGCATTGTAAGACATGTTTTTGAGCACTTTGAGCAATTAATAATAATGATCCATTGGAAGCTGGACCAAGAGATGTAGCCCAAGAGAGGGGTGAACTCCTTTATCAAATTGTTGTGTTTATGTGTTTATGTGCTTATGTTCATTGATTATGCTGATGTCTATGTGTATTTTGCATAAGTAATTCCTTAATCTATGTGTTGCAAACTGATCCATTTGCTTTAAACACATAACATTTACATTGCAAATAATTTCAAGTATTTCAAGTCTTCTTCAATTTTAGATCAAGTTGGTATCAGAGATTGGTTTTTGAAGACTTGATTGTTTGCAAGTTTTGTTTCTGATGCTCACAAGGTTGAAACTCACAAGAGGAGAAGGTAAACTTGTGGAGCCAAGTTCTCATCCGACAAGGAGGAAGCATATACCATCACCGCAAGTTTCAGGGAGGCATTCACCAAGCATGTCTCATGCAGAAAGTCATGAATGTGTTCCTACCGAAGAGGAAGATCTCAGAAAGGCTGTCATAGAGTTGAGAGATATGATGAAGATCTTGATGGAAAGGAACATATTATCGCAGGGTGAAGGCTCCAACCCTTCAATGCACAAGGGAGGCAGTGGTGACAAACCTCTAGACGGAAATGGAGGGAATGGTGCTTCTCCACCACCCTCTCCTCCATATTCTTCTTCTTCTTCTTCTTCTTCTTCTACCAGTTCGAGACCTCTTCCGAATTCTCCAAAAGGGCATGGTAAAACTCCTTCGCAAATTCCTTCATTAAAGCTTGATATAAAATTTGAATTGCCAATATACAATGGAGAAGTTAATGCTGAGAAGTTAGATAATTGGATACGTCAA
>ML788796.1:93876-114348 GCA_009831015.1 Picea engelmannii
GTTTAGATTTGCCTCCTTATATGCAGATGTATGCAGTTGTTAATGTTGAGAATTTGAAGTTGTATGAGCCTCCATTGATTGATGATCAAGGAGAGCATGTTTAGATTCTTTCCATAGATGATTTTTCTCCAGAGTATCTAACATAACTGCAGGAAGACACCATCCTTGATAGGAGGATGCGAACTTCAAAACGAGGAAATGTGGAGTATCTGCGAGTTGGTCTTAAAGGGACGAATCCAAGAAAGGCCAAGTGGATTGAGGTTGAAAGGGTGAGGGAACTTTACCCTCATATTCACATAGACTGAAAATAGTCTTTTGGAGGTCCAAAAGCTTCCCAATGGGGAGGTGTGATCAGGGGATCAAATTTTGCTCAAAAATTCAAAGTGCTCGGAATCACTTCAAACCGGACGAGAGCGTAGGCCTTGTCATTGCGAACCCAACACAACTCATTTTGTCTCAAACGGACGTCGAGAGTGAAATATATTGCAATCTGTTCGCCAAGTCAAACAGGGAAAAAAAATGATATTGTCCATACAGGCTGACGTGGCAGGGCCGTACAGACCGTACGATGACATGGCATCTGATGACATGGAAACATCTAGTTGGTTGTTGAAGGTGAATGATATCGTGACATGTGGCATTTTGTTGGTCAATGATTGGGTGCCACGTGGCCCAATCATGGACTGCCACGTGGCACCCCGAAATTGATTGGTTTTATGTTAATAAAATGTATTGGAGTCCGTGGGGTTCGACCCCCGGACCTCCCCACCGGCGTAAGGTCTGACAATGGTCACCCTACCAACGTTCCATCCATTGATTCTTGTTTATTATATGGTTTCAAAAATATTTGAGTTTGTTTATTGTTTAAAACGGAAGGGGGGTCGGGTCGGGGCTTAGCCCCGACCCGTGGTTTTATTACATTACATATGGCCTATTGTAATATTGCGCGCGGGTGTTATTACGAATATGGTTGTGTGTTAACCACTACATTGCATACGGTCGTATGCCTTTAACCATGTGACCCTAATCGGAGCGCGGGGGGGAGTTAACAGTTGCAACGGTTTTTAAGCCCTTTTTCTAATATGCGCGGTCCCATGACCTCATATGCCCAGGTGCTAGGAGGTTAGGGGTTGGTGCGCCCTTAATCATCCTACGGTTTGCACCGTTAGAGCGGTTTCGCCCGGTGCTGGTTTTTCACACTTTATATTGCGTGTGTGCCAGGTTCACACAAGAAGGGTGTGTTTTGTAGATTCAGAGACAACAAGCTTGAAGAGGGAGACTTCCAGGAGGCCTAACTTCTTCGTTTTTCGACCGATTGAGGTGCTGAAAGAGCCCAAACAGGTGTTTTTGGACGCTCTAAAGCCATTGGAGCAGTCAGTTTGTTAGTTTGAGCATTGTAAGACATGTTTTTGAGCACTTTGAGCAATTAATAATAACGATCCATTGGAAGTTGGACCAGGAGATGTAGCCCAAGAGAGGGGTGAACTCCTTTATCAAATTGTTTTGTTTATGTGCTTATGTTCATTGATTATGTTGTTGTCTATGTGTATTTTTCATAAGTAATTCCTTAATCTATGTGTTGCAAACTGATCCATTTGCTTTAAACACATAACATTTACATTGCAAATAATTTCAAGTATTTCAAGTCTTCTTCAATTTTAGATCAAATGTCGTCATCGCCTCGGCCCATTTCATAAAATAATATACAGCTACAATAATGTATCCATGCCCCCTGTCCGAGTGAGGCTGACATGTCATAAAATCGATACCCCATTTCGCAAAAGGTCCAACAGAGACTACAGGGTGTAGAGGAGCAGGGTGTGATCGTATTTTGTTGTTGTAGGTTTGGAAAGCGTGGCATTTTTGGACAACAATAATACAATCGTTGAATAAAGAAGGCCAAAAATACCCATCTCGTAAGATCTTCTGGGCAGTAGCATACCCAAACATGTGACCACCACATGCTCCAAAATGGCATTCATTCAAGGCTTTCTCGGCTTCATCAAATGTGAGGCAGCGTCGAAAAATGGAGTCAATCCCACGAAGATAAAGAGTATCACCGAGGATAATATACTGACGGGCTTGGTAGTGTATGTGACGGGGGTTAGTGCTAGACAAAGTGGGCCGAAAAGTCTGAGTCTGGAGATATATGATGATATCCCCATACCAAAGGTCATCGGAACTAATTAGAAAAAGGGATTCATTGGGTCATGAATCCTCTGCTACATTTTTCGTCTCAGAGCAGGGAAGGTCGCAAATCAATTCGACAAACACCAAGGATTTCTTGGACTTGGCGCGTTCTAATTCTAAGTCAAACTCTTGGAGTATCACGATCCATTTGGAGTATTTTCCCCCTAGCAATTGGCATGTAAGAAAGTGTTGCATAGGGTTGCAGTTGGAAATCACAGTAGTCTTGCATAAAAGGATATAGTGCCGGAAACGTTGAATAGCTTGGACGACGGCCAAGGCCAGTTTTTCACCATGTAAATACTTGGTTTCAGTAGTCGTGAGACTTTGACTCAAATAATAAATGAGATGTTCATCATGAGAATCATCCTCCTGGACTAGAACCATAACAATGGTAGAGTCTGAGGCTGTGAGATACAGGAAATAATCTCGACTGTAATCAGGTGGGAAAAGTAGTGGGGTACGGGTGAAAGTCAGTTTTAAAGAATCGAAAGCTTTGTTGGTAGTGGTATCCCATACGAACTCGGAACATTTCTTGAGCAGTCGATTAAATCCAAGGGTTAACTCAGCATAGTTTGGGATGAAACGATGTAGAAAGTTTGCCTTCCCTTGCAAACTTTGTAGCTAGCGAAGAGAGGAAGGAGGAGGGAGATTGAGAATCACCTCGAACTTCAAAGGATCTACTCTGATCCCTTGACGTGAAACAATAAATCCCATAAGTCAGTCGGATTCTACACAAAAAACACATTTGTGTGGGTTTAAGCATATACGGTAGAATTGACATTGGAGGAAAATGGCTCAGAGGTGTGTGGGATGATCGACACGGTGCATGGAATGATTTGGTAGGTTATCGAGATATGGTTGGAAAATTTTCTTTATATCATGAAAGGCATAAGACATAGCACGTTGAAAAGTCACGCTGACATTTTTTAAACCAAAGGGTAGTTTCCGGTAGGCGAAAGCGCCCCAAGGACAAATAAAAGCGGTCTTGTGTTGGTCGGCGGGTACAATATTGATTTGATTATATCCAGAGAAACCATCCATCAAAGAGAAGATTTCACTCCCAGTGCAATCATCAACGATCTGGTCAACGAAGGGGGTGGGAAAGGTTGTCTTTAGGACAAGCTTTGTTAATATCCCTATAATCAATGCACACGTGGATCGTACCTTGTTTTTTGTTAACCGAAACAATATTGGAAACCCAGTCACTTAAAGCCATAGGGTAAATAAAGCCATCTTTAAGAAGTTTCTCAACTTTAAGCTTGATAGCAGCTACTTTACGTGGGTGGACCGAACGAAGTCGTTGTCGGATGGGTTTAGCACCCGGGTATGTCTTAATCTCGTGTACAACAATGTCAGGGTCAATACCCAACATTTATTCATAGTTCCATGCGAAGACATCACGGAATTCTTGAAAAAGAGACTTGTAGGTGAAAAATTCGTCATTGGAACACAAAGCTCCGATATGCACATTTTCGACAACGTCGGGTTTAATGGATATGTCGAGGGGGATGGTGGGTGAGATATTACTGAAGTTCCCTTCGTAGAACACATCGTTTGTAGACTCGGGAATGGAAGAAATGACGACAACGGTCGATGGGGTTGATATTCGTTGGTAACTCTCAATGGTGTGTTGTTCTAGGAAGAGAATGGAACGATGATGTCCATCGTCCCAAGGGGTATCTTCCATGGACATAAAAGACAAAATCATCTTGTCTGTAGGAAAAATTACATGGAAAGGATCCAGAGATAGATCACCAAGAGAGGGGGTAGAAGGGATTGCCAATTGAATGGCTTGATAAGAGGATTCGACCAGACTTAAAGGCATTTGGTCGCCATAGCGAAGAGATGATCACCGGGGTTGGGTACTATCCACGGGTCATAAGACGTAGGGGTTTATCTAATAGAGGTGGAAACCATGTTTATCGAGGCGAAAAACGGATGTGGAACATCGGGTGGTGGAATGGGGAAAGTACCCATCAAGAGGAATCTTTAAGAAGACCCACACCGACATTCTCATATCTAGGGGGTGTTTTCGCAATGAAAGGTATATTGTTGGTACGTGTATCAGAGTTAAAGAAGGCCAATTGGTCCATCGTAATTACTTTTCCTTGATGTGGGAAACGTACGACACAGAAAAGAGTGGACACAACTGCATGCATGGAATCGATCCAGCTATGGCCAAGTAGAAGGTTGTAATCGAGAGGAGCGTCAAAAACCTCAACTTCAACGTTGAACGTTTTGCCTTCTAACGTAATAGGAAACGAAGGGAGGAAACTGTAAGGCTTAAAACCAAATCCATTGAAGGCTTTGAGCATGTTGTGGGATTCGGTTAAGGGAGGAGAGTCGATGGCTTTCCAGCAGGTCATAAACATGACACACGTCGAGGCACCCTCATCAATAATTGTTCTACAAATGTTCTTGTCGGAGACAATGACATGTATTTGAAATGTGAGTTGAGGGGGTAACCTTGGAATGTGATCTTCGAAGTAAAAAATTATTAAAGGACAACTCTTTGATTCCACCAATATATTTCAACAGTGCCTTCCGTTGTGTGGGACAACTCTGAAGGACTTCGAGGGATAACATCATGGATGGTGCTTGGGCAAGATCTTCTACAATACTGTAGTTCTGGGTAGCATGTGCATGAGGATTGAAACCAGAATTTCAAACAACACCCTTCGAGGGAGGTCGAAGAACTGTGTCTAGTCTCAGTCGTTCAAGATGAAGAGGACCGTTGGTAGGTGGAGCCGATGGAGATGGTTGGACCAAGGAAGGAGGTATTTCATCAACCTTCTCTTTGGAGGAAGAATAATCTTTGACTCAAGTGGTAAGTGTGATGTCATTCTTCTTTGAATCACCTATACACATTAAGACATAGGATGTATGGGAGGGGGAAGGTTGGTCATGAATGACCAATTGGGCCTGTTGTTGAGAAGGAAAGGTTGTGACAACATGGCTGGGGTAGGAGGTTTTGGGGTCCCTTGAAGGAACTTAGTAACCTCAGCTCGTCTCGGGCAATCCTTAGTGTAGTGATCATCACCATAGATAAGACAAGGGTATCGGGGTTTGCGCTTATCCTTATCATCAACAGGTTGTGTTTTGGTCTTCTCAGATTGCAGATTATTTTTATCCTCCTTATTATTACCCTTCCCTTTTCGAGATTTATTCTTTCCGGCAGCAGTAGATTGAACATAGTTCACCTCAAAAGTCTTGTCATTGGGAGGAGTAGGAGACGGAGCATGTTGAACATTAGAAGCAATGGACTTGAGGTTGGTGGTAGAGGCTTGTGAGGAGTGGGGTTGGGCGTGGAAAGTGCCAATCACACCATCAGCCGCATGAGAAGCAACAGGAGTAGTTGAAGTAGCAGTAGTAAAAGGGAAAGGTGTGTCAGGGAGCAAATCATAAAGAGTACTTGTTTGTGAGTAAACGAGGTCAAGGTATTGAGCACGACTGATTGCATGTTCTTCTATGACAACTCCACCCATGGCGATGTCATGAGCAATATCATTCACGAATGATTTCGTGAACCACTCTGCCAGTAACTAATCAGGAAGCTCAAGTTTGATGAGACATCGACGCCATCACCACTCATGAATGTGATCAGAGATATGAGTGGATTTGGTTTGTTTGAAAGAACTCAAAATTTTGGTTCCCATTTCGTATCGGATCGGTAACTGGTAGTGGGTGAGGAAATCCATGGCAAGGGTGTTAAATTCAGTGAAGAAGCCTCGTGGAAATTCTATATACCACTTCGCGGTCGAACCCGTGATTGTTCGTTGAAAAAGACATAATCAAATAGAGTCATCCATCAAGGAGTTGGATGAACACCAAAGGTGGAAAGTCATTACATGATTGTTCGGGTCCTCTCCTGGTTTACCATCGAACTTAGGAATGTCAGAAGGTATTTTGGCCGGTATGGCGGGCCATTGAGGAGAGTGACAGATAGGATCATTTAAAATTCTAGACAGATCAGGGAGGTCTAGGGTGGCTAAGAAAGGTAACTGTCTATTCACGTGGGGGTACTGGTGGCTTTGGGGAGGAAGTCTCGTAGGTATACCAGTAGGACCGTAAGAAGTTTGCATATAATGCGAGGATCCGGGAAGATTCGGTTGTTGGTACGGAGGAATAAAATTTATAGGGTTGTATTGGTTAGGGAGGTTCCCTTGAACAGGGACGTTGGGTCCAGCGTTCAAGCCCCAAATGGAATTGGATGTACCTGGATATGGCTGGCCTGTACTAGGGGGTATGAAAGAGTTAGTTTGAGGCTATTACCCCCCAGTCGATTGAGGATTATTTCGGATAAGATAGTTCCAATACCGGGCCAAGTATGTAGGTATGTTTTGTCCAGTGGGTGGGGTAGGTGGGGTTTTCCCTCCAATCGGAGGTTGTGTCCAAATTGGGATTTGACCTCCAGGGTGAAAATGTCCGCCAACATGAATCTGGTAATTAGGTGTGAAAGATTGAATGGTGCCACTAGGGTCGGTTCCTTCGATAGGGGATGGAAGAGACCCTCTTGAAGGAGGTCGAGGAAGTGTCGGAATAAAACCAGGAACAAGATGGTGCCCAGAAGGAGTGGAAATGTCAGGAGTCCCAGATGGGATTTGTGTAGGAATGGGAATAGAAGCATTCAATGCATGATATCCGGGAGGAAGCGTTGAGGTGAGTCTAGTTGAAAGCGGTGTGCCAATGGGGGATTGGCTAGCCACGGTATTCCCGGTGTGAAGATTCGTAGTATCCGGGACCATTGTATAATGGGCCATTTGAAGGGGGACAATCAAGATATGCTTTGTTGGCTGTGTGTCCAAACCAGGGAAATAATAGGCAGTAGTAAAAGGTATCGCATCTGGATCAAATTTTTCGGGCGGCTCGGGTGTGACAGTGATATCAACGCCTACTCCTGAGCCAAAGAGATCCCGTCTAAAATTTCCAGTAGTCCAAAAAGGATATTGACCTTCAGGGCCTGTGAAAGGTCCGGTTGGTAATCAAGCAGACTCAACAACAATATCTCCAGATGAATTCACTCGAACAATACATCTCATAGAGTCGGGAGGAAGTCGCAAGCCCTCTCGAGAATCTATAATTCAAAACTATTCTAAAGAGTCAGTTCTTTCTAGTCGTGGAGTGGCAATGTCTTGGACTTCACTCTGTTGAGGAGAGCCCTATGGTGAGTTGGTAGGAAAGGGTTGAGAACCTTCCAGATATTCTAGGGGTAGTCGTTGCATTCTACGTGAACAACATGGAGGGTCAATGGTGATCGAGCAAAAATCTCACGAAATAAATTCTATGGCCAACTTATGGAAACAAACAACACGCACTAGTAAAATATAGAAATCAAAACCAAGCAAACAAGACCTTCCTATTCCGAAATCACTAGTTGGTGATGAAATCCAATGTCACGATGTCGAGACAGGAAGGGGATGGGCTAGGGTGAAAAAGTTACATTGACGGCCTACTTAATGGACTTACACCTTGGTGCAAGCTCCCACACATAATCGTGGGTATACCCTCCAAGGAGTCCAAGTGAGTCTGGCGAACGTCGATTCCAGGTACCTTGAAGACTTACCCCTCCAAAGTCACCTTGTGTAATACGCTAAGAAGATAGGCTACTAAAGTTACCACAAACAATAATGATGCCTGGGGGAACAATCGACAGTCCAATCCACACACAAGGGCAGGGTATCTATCCCGAAATCAACTTGAGAGGCTTCCACTCATCATTGTGGGTATATCTCCAAGCGACCCCCGTAATACATGCAATCTCTACACCAAGATCAACAAAGTAGGGTGAGTAACTCTGTCAATCTCAATGTGACCTCAGGTTTGACCCTTGTGTGAGAAGGGCTTCCCAGGACAAAATGTTGCAAATGGATTTTGACACTCCCTATCACAAGATACTATTGTGTGTTTTACGCTTTGGAGAGTGTGTCTCACTGCCTATTCCAAAGCTCTAGCCTAGCTAATGTTGGTGTAAAAGAGCCCTAGAAAAAGTTACTAGTTGAATTTTAAAGTTGCACAATATTATTGAAGGTTGTTGTTACGCAAGAGGGAGACATAAACAAAACCAATATTGTATAAGATTCTGACCCAACAATGCGTAAATAGAAATGAATGATACAAATTGTTGTTTGATGAATTCTATCTACAACAGGGAAAGAGGAGTTTTCTGGAATAATGCAAACTACGATGTACGATCTCTTTTGAAATGTAGTATCAAACAATCATTGACAATGTAAATTCACTATTCTTTCTCTTTCAATACTTTAATGCCAATATTTTCTAAATAAATGATTGCTTAAAAGAAAAAGACTTAATTTTTTTTTTATAAACCCAAAAATGGGGATGGAACTAAGAAAAAGTAAGCAACCAATGGAAATAAAATACTCAACAACACCCAAATTGATCTTTCAATGAAGATAAAAATAATAAACTGATAAGAAAAAACCTCCTCAAATGCACACGAACAAGAAAATTTTTTCAAGAAACAAGCAATCTAAAAGGATAATTAATCCCAACTTTTAATCCAATCAAAGGCTTTTGATCAAACAAGCACTCAGATCATGGAATCCGAGATTATACCCTTGTTGATAAAAGGTCAAGAAGAAAAAATTGGCAAAAAGAGTAAGAAGAGTTTTTGATCCCCGAAAACTAATCAACCGCAAAATTTGAAGTCAAGAGACAGTCAAACACTGGCAAGAGAAGTTCTCCCTAGATAAACAAACAAATCTGGGCATCAAAAAGACAAGAAGACCTAATCCAAAACTTTTGCAAATTAGTTCACAGCCTGGTAGTGGAACACAGTGCGAGAATTAGGGATTCTCGCAGTCTAGATATAGGCAGGGTGCGAGAAGGTCACACTGGTTTGAACAGTAGGGTGTGAACATCAATGATTCTCGTAGGTCAAAGAAAGGTACAGTGTGAGAAGGTTTGTAATCAATTTTTTTTTTGAAAAAGGACAAAAATTTTGAGTGAACTTCTGGGTCCAGAGAGTCTATAAGGGTCTCTTACAGACTCAAATACTGGTTGGTAACGAAAAAAGTAGGTTGAGAGAAAATTGCCAACAAAAACTATGAAATGAGTTGTATCCCCAATGGAGTCACCAATTTTGTTGTAGGATAAATCGATATATGCGGACACTAACAGATCTCCCTAGATCCACCTAGATCTAGAACAAAGCAGGATAGGACATGACGCTTTCCCTAAGAAACTATCATTGAATTTACTACCGAAGGAGGAACAAGTGACATACCTTTATATTGCTTCTTTAGGTCTTTGTTGTTCCTACTTCGCTTCAGTGCTCTTGCGAGATCAGATCCAAGACAACACAAACCAACCAAAGTAAATATAGTAAATTATATTCAATGATGACCTATGCATATGATCAAAGAATTATGCAATAAAATAAGAGTGATTTTATGGGAAAGGGATATGCCATTGTATTATATTAATGTGAAAGTAGAAGATACAACCAGATCGCCTTGATGTTGCAAGATTCCTTTCTGTGGTTCTTTGTTCCAACACACACACTTGCTCCAAACTTGCATGAAGAAGATCCACTAAGGCTTGATGGGCAAATGGAGGCCTCAAGCATCAATTCAAACAAGATTCCTCACACAATTTTGAATCTATTCTTTCATCAATTCTTTATTCAATCTTTCTTAACCTCTTCCTTGATAAACCCTTCATTATATAGGAGAATGAGAGGTGGTTAAAGGGATGAGGATGATCCCACTAAATATGAGAAGTCAGTAGGATGCCAACCATGCGAATGCCAACTCATTTTCTAGAAGATCCTCTTCTAGAACCTTCGTAACTTCCTCTTGCTTTTAATCTTTGAAACAGGTTCACACCCTACCTATAGAGAATATTGCAAACACCTCGCAGGCTAGGTATAGGGTTTCTTGCGAGAATCAATATTCTCTCACCCTACAACATATTCAACCCGCGAACTCATCTTAAAAATATGTTTTATGGATGAAGACAATAGTCACTTTTCTCAGGCAAAAGGTCCTTATGAGAGCATGAACACATAAATGTAGAGACACCACCAGAGTGATCAAAGTAATGTGTAACAGTGGTATCCCAAAGTGTACCCACACTCGTTCAAAGAAGATTTTAGCATTGGCTTCTACTATGATACTCTTCTTGCAGGCCACCATAATGGCCATCTTCAAGAATCTGTCGATGACCATGAAAACATAGTCATTGCCATGCTTAGTAGAAGGAAGGCCCGACATGTAATCCATGGAGATGGATTCCCAAGGTCGACTAGGGGTAGGTAGTGGAGTATAGAGGCCTTGCTTCTTAATGGTCGGTTTGTCAATGGTGCATGTAGTGCAGGATATGATGTACTTCCCAACATCCCGTTGAAGGTTTGGCCAATAGAAATACTTATGCAGTACTGCCACTGTTTTCTCGATCTCGAAATGCCCAATGACCCGACTATAGTGTGCTTCCCAAATCATCTTGGAACACTCTCTTGAAGGAACACAAATGTGTCCCAAGTGACATAGTAGTGCATCCTGGAGGTGAAAATTTGGAACTCGATTACCCTCCAAGAGCGTCTTGTATGTGTGACCAAAATTTGAATCTCTCTAGAGAAGTGGCCAATCATAAGTCTCGTGCCCACAAGATTTGAGAATGGTGGTTATCGCCACGATCGGTGGTTGGTTGAGGCAGTCTGCAACATTATTGGTGTTTCCCTTCTTGTACTTGATGTTCAAATGAAACTGTTGCATATATGTGGACAACTTTTGATGGCGATCGTTCTGCAACTTCCCTTGTGTCTGTATGAACTGCAGGGGTCGGTGGTTTGTGTGGATGATTGTTTCCTTCCCCAAAATGTAATGCTTCTATTAATGTCGACAAGCTTGCACAATGGAATACATTTCTTTGTCATAAGTGGGATACTTTCGGACTGTGTCGGACAATGTTTCACTTTGATATGCCATTGGATGCCCTTGTTGAGTAAGAACTGCCCCAATAACATAGTCAGAGGCATCTGTCTTGATCTCAAATGGTTGTTGCAAGTCTAGTAATGTGAGCACTGGGGCACAACAGAGGCGATGTTTCAATTCTAAGAACGCCTTCTGTTGATATTCCGACCAAAATAATTTTTCTTTCGCTCCTCCCTTGGTGACTTGACTAAAGGGCCAAGTGATATGAGAGAATCCCAACACGAACCTGCGGTATAAATTAGCAAGACCGAGAAAGTTGTGAAGCTTTGTTAGAGTGGTTGGGGATGTCCAATCTTGAATGAATTGGATCTTGGTTGGATCCACATGCACCCCATGCTGATCAATAATGTATCCCAGATACTAAACCTGGGTCATGCCAAAAGTGCACTTCTCCAAATTGTCACACAACTTGTGTTTCCGCGGTGTTTGGAGGACCTATCGGATGCGGTGGAGGTTCTCTTCCCAAGTCTGGTTGAAGATCGGGATGTCATCCAAGTACACTGCTACAAATGAGTTGGTGAATGGCCATAAGATGTCGTCCATTAGCCTCATGAAGGTTGCGGGAGCATTTTTCAACCCAAAAGGCATGACCAACCCTTCGAAAAGGCCTTCCTTGGCTTTGAAGGAAGTCTTCCACACATCAGACGGTTCGATTGCTACCTGGTGATACCCGGACTTCAATTCAATCTTGTTGAAATATTTCTCCCCTTTGAGTTGGTCCAGAAGGTCATCAATCCGTGGGATTGGGTACCCATTCCAAACAATGATCTTGTTCAACACCCGATAGTCAATACAGAGTCTCCAAGTCCCATCCTTCTTCTGCACCAACACGATCGGGCTCCCACAGGGAAATGAACTTGGTTGGACGTGACCTTTCTGCAACAGCTCCTGAATATGCCTCTTGATTTCATTGCTCTCCACAACAAAGTGTCGATAGATCACTCCATTGGGAAGCGGCGCACCAGGGGTCAGATCGATGGGGTGCTTGACTTGACAGTGTAGAGGCACCCCTATGGGTGAGGTGAAGATGTCTTGATACTGTTCGTGCAGAGGAACCCTGTCTGGAGGTCATGGCCACAATCTTCTTCTTTCCCTAAGGGCGCATCATCAGGAAAACAAATTTACCGATTTTGGAAATAAGCTTACTGCATTGTTTTTCAGTAACCAAAGAGATAGCGGTAGGCGATGGTACCTTTGGTATCATGTACAACTTATTTCCCAAGGTAACAATAACAGTGCGAGTCCATGACTCATACACAACATGTCGCTTCCACAAGTATGGTTGGCCTAATAATACATCACAAACATTAATAGGAGCAATGTCACATAATACCTCATTGGTGAAGGGCTTGATGTTGTAGGGAAGGCGACATTGTTGTCTAACACGGAGATCCTGTCCTTGGTGAAGCCATTCGATGGTGTACATTTGTGGGTGTGCTATGGTTGGCAAGCCCAACCACTTCACAACCTCTACTGAAATGAAGTTCTTTTGGCTCCCACTGTCAACAAAGAACTATAGTGGGGAACCCTTTACCCACATCTGGGAGTGGAAGAGACGCTCCTCCTCCTATGCATCTTCTGGTTCTTCCTTTTGGATATTTATGGTGGCAACGGTGGTATTGGGCTCTATATCGATAATATTCTTCCCTCTGTCATTCCCCTTCTTAGGTTCTGATTCAGTGTCGGAGCATGCATCTGATTCAGAAGCCCTCATCTCAGCCACCAGTGACTGTTTAGCCCAACACTCAATTATGTTGTGAGTGGATCTCTCATGGAATTCACACTACTTTGTCGTTTCCCTCTTCAGCTTCGCGATGTTGTTGTTTTCTTTTGGCTTTGGCAGGTTGTCTTGAGCCTCCATGCCTTGGCTTTGTCCTTTGTTCTACGGTTTGGGGACACCTTTCATTTTCTTTTGATTCGCAGATCCAAAGTCTCCCTTCTTCTATTTGAATTTCTACTCAATCTTGGCATCATACCAGTATGTTGTACCAAGCGAGGATATGTCGAGGAACTCCATTTCATCCTGAATGTATCTGTGTAGAACACTGCGGTACTTCAGCACCAAATGTTTCTCCCAATATTTGATACCCAACTTTGTGCACAGGGTATGGAACAAATTCGTCATCTCATGCACATCTTGATCCCTTTGATACCGCAGTGTAGTCCATTGTATGTACTTGTCCTCATAGCTTCCCATAGGATAATATTGTTCCTTGATGGTGTCTCGAAAATAATTCCAAGTGGTTACGATCGAGAACATAGGGGATTCCTTCTTGTCCTTTTTCTCACAGTAGGTTTCCCACTAGTCCTTGACATGGGGGACAACTTTGAGCAGTGAAAAAAATATATTCTCCCATCGGAAAAGTCATGAACCGAGAAATATCTGTCTAATAGATTCAACCATCTATCTATGGCATCTTCATCTATTTGTCTATCAAATATGGGAATGACAAATTTTATGTGTACCTTAAAAGGGGTTGCACCTCTAGAGTGATTGCGGGATGCAGATGCGCCGCCAGTGGGAAATCGTTGAAGGATCTGTGTGAAGTTATCCATCATCGCGTTCTTTTGTTTTTCAAGGGCCTCCTCGAGCAATATTTTGATAGGATATCCTGCTCCCTTGTCTTTCTTTTCTTCCCCCATGGGCGGTCTTCGAGGTTTGCGAGGCTGATCTTGCAAAGGTTCAACCAGATCGAGCCCTAACTCCTTATACCCCAACCTCATTGGGGACATGCAAAGAAGGATCGAGAAAGAGCAGACCGCTCTGATACCACTAATCCAAATTTATGCAGGAACACAACAGAATACACAAATAACCATGAATACAAAGATGCAGTGGAAATAACACTTCATTTCATTAATATCAAAGAATTTAAATTTGTTTACAGACATAATAGAAATAAACTAGCTAGGGCGTTGGTAGCTTATCTCTGAGAAGTGATGTGCCAACTACGGGCCTCTGAAATCTGTGTTACAATGAGACTCGAAGGCCTATATATTATTGAGAAATAATGGAAACCCTAAACATCCAAAAACCTAAACCTAGGAGATGAAATATGGGCCCCGTTGGGATAAATTGGTACATCAAATTTTCGGGGTCGTAACTTTGGCATAATATCTCTGTTTGATGCATATGATACATTGTTACAAAGATCTATCCGAAGACTACAACTATTGATAGAAAATATCGTGGTCTAGAATGGACTAATATTTGTCGAAGGTTTATGCCCAAAAAACGTTGTTTAGGGCCTCAAAACGGCTCCGGAAGTTCAAGACCCGAAAAACTGCCAAAAATAGTAAATTGTGCTACAATTAAGGAAACTAAAAAATTGAAAGAAACAATGGTGGGGATCTAAGTGGAATAGGCGGGTGGCCACCAATATCCACCTGGATTAAAAGGGGACCTGTGTAAGTTAATTGGGTTCTAGCAAAGGCCCGAAGAGTCAATCTGACTCAACAAATTGAAAGATCCTAGACCGATAGGTCAGGTAGCCCCGAGGGAGAGTAGGGGGGCCTACATCATAGGGAAGATGACATTGTTGGCTGACACAGAGATCTCGTCCTTGTCGAATCCATCCGATGGTGTAGGGTTGTGGTTGTGGTGTTATCGACAGGTCTAGCCGCTTTACGACCTCTGCTAAAATCATGTTTTTTTGACTATCGCTATCGACAATGAAGTGAAACGAAGTCCCCTTTACCCACATCTGTGAGTGAAAGAGGCGTTCCCCTTCCTATGGTTCTTATAGTTTGCTTGGTTGGACTTTCATGGTAGCGACAATGAAACTGCGTTCGACATCGATGATCTGATTCCCATTTTATGGATTTGATTCGGAGTCAGAATCTTCCTCTGACTGAAAATATTTCATCTCGGCCACCAATGACTGCTTGGAGCGACATTCTTCGGTGTTGTGCCAAGGGATTTTATGGTATTCACACCATTTTCCTATGTCCTTCTTCGACTTCTCATTACCCTTCTTGGGTTGTGACTTGGAATGGTTGTCTTGAGAGTAGCCATCTTTGCTCTATCCCCTATTTTGTGGGTTGGGGCTGCCTTTGCCCTGCTTCGACTGTGAGGAGTTTTCAGATCCAAACTCTCACCTCTTCTGCTTAAATTTATGCTCGATCTTGAAAGCATATCTATAAGTCGCACCTAATGATGCGATGCCCACAAAATCCATTTATGTTTGAATGTATCTATGTAGACAACTGTGGTATTTTAGCACCAGATTTCGTTCAGAGTCTTTGATACCCAATTTGGTGCACAGGGTATGGAAAATATTGGTGAAATATGGTATTGTCTGGTCCCTTTCTTGACGTTGCGTGGTCCATCTTGTGTACTAGTTCTCATAGCTTCCAACAGGGTAGTATTGTTCTTTAATGGCATCCCTGGAGGAATCCCATGTGGGGGAGACCGCAAATATTTCAAATTCCTCTATGGCCCTTTTCTCAGAGTAAGTATTCCACCAATCCTTAACATGGGGGGCACCCTTGAGGAGTGCAAAAGTAATCTTTTCCCTGTCAGAAAAATTGTGGACTAAAAAATACCCTTCGAGTAGATTCAACCATTTATCTACAACATTTGCATCTATCAATCCTTCAAATAATGGAATATAAAAATTCACGTGTACCTTGAAGGGGGTTTCATGTCCACTTGATGAAGATGTGTCTCCTATGGGCATCCACCGAAGGATCTGTGTAAAGTTGTTCATCATTTCGTTCCTTTGTCATGTAAGGGGTTCCTCGAGCAAAATTTTTAAAGGATCTCCTCCTCCACCATATTTTTTCTCATCCCCCCTATGGGTTATTGTCGGGATCGGCATGACTGATCTTGCAAAGGCTTGACTAGTTCGAGTCCCAAATTCTTGTACCTAGATCTTGTCAAGGACATGCACGAAGAAAAATAAATGAAGAGCATATCACTCTGATACCACTGATCCAGATTTATGAGCGGAACGAAAGGAAAAATAGATTGAATACAATAACACAGAGATACAGAGAACAACAAAATATATCCAGTGAACAATAACTTCTATTGAATAAATAAAATAGGCCGAAACTGTAAAATTGCAGAATTGAAAACAACTTGCTCGAATGGTGGTAGCTATCTCTGAGAAGAGATGTGACTGCTACACACATCTGTTTGAGAAGAATGATTAAAATGAGGCTCCAAAGGCCTTTTTAACATTACTCATGAATTGCAAAACCCTAAACATCCAAAAACCTAACCCTAGGAGATGAAACACCAAAAGTTATGTGGACCCTGATGGGTAAGTTGGTACTTCAACTTCCCGGGGTCGTATATTTTGCATACAACCTTCGTTTTAGGTATGTGATAGCTCGTTTGAAAGGTCTTTTTGAGAAATACACATTATGTTGTCAAAATCTAACTCTTTCTATAGTTTGACTATGGAAATCCAAAGAAACATTGTTTAGGGACCCAAAACGGCCCTGGAAGTACAAAAATATGTATTGACATGAAAAATTTCAAAATAAGCCAGTTGGATTAGGTGGGTGGCCACCAATCTCCACCTGGAAGTTGTGTAGGGATTTAGACATCCCTGAAAGTGTAGAACCCATAGTTAAAAATAATTACAGAAGAATGTGTTGAACTAACAATTATCAAGATGAGCCAGTTGGAATAGGTGGGTGGCCACTAATATCCACTTGGATCAACAAGGTACTCGACCTCCTATGGATTCACAAAAAAATAGCCTACCCAAACAAAGTCTCCAAGCAACAATGTCGCAACAGAAAAATGTTTCAAAGAGTAATTCAAGTGGTGGCGGTGGTGATAAAACCCTCCACAAAGAAAAATTGAAAATCCCCATAAGCTTCAAGTAAAGAGGAAAAGAAAAAAATATCAGTTAGAAGAGGTAGAACAACCTATATCTAAAAATGATATATCTCTTGAGGACATGGACTTGGAGGTTGATATTGAAAATATTCATTTCCCCGATGAAGAACAAAAGTTGCAGGAAAGTCAACAAGTTGCAGCTAAACTCGCTACATAAGAAGAAGATTTTTTAGATGAAGAGTTATTTTCCATACAAAATGTTTTATTTGACATAAATTCTAGAAAGTTAATATTTGAAGGGTTTGACCCCAAGAATAAAAAGGGAAAATCCCATTCTGAGTATCATCTCAACAAATTACTTCCATATGGAATTACTAAGATACATAAGATAACAGGGGATGCTTTAAATGTTTCAATTGATGAGATGGAGTTACAAAATGCAAAATTAAAGGAAATAATTAAAGAGTTGGAATATATTTTGATGTCGCCTCATATCCTTGCAAGTCCATTGGCCATTGTCAAACCTGCAACACTGGATTAAAAATTGAAAGGAACATCAAGCTTGTTGGTCACTGTCAGAAAGTTTGTTGAAGAAAATATTAAATAGAGAATGTCGCTTATTATGAAAGCATGGGATGTTGGAATTAACATTGTTTCTTTTGGCTCTAAATTAAATGTTTTTAGATATTTCCTCCAAGGTGACTATAAATGTGAAGATGGGTTTTATAAAGATGCAGTAACCTCATTTACTTTGATGGTTTCAAATATGAATGAAATGAAAAGAAAAGAAGAAGACTTACCTTTTCTTGCTCGGATAAAACAACCAAAGGCCCTCTAGATTAAGAAGATAAAGATTCTAAAAGAAATTTTGGAGGAATGTAACGATGTGGTTACTAAAAAAGAGGGGTTATACAAAAAATTAACTAGAATAGACTTAGCCGAAACCACAAGAGAAGTACAAGACCCCAAATTAATTCTAAATTCTATATTTATGACAAGAGAGCAATTTTAGCAAGAAGTGGCAATATTAAAAGGTGAAACAATCAAGAAATTTAATAGTATAATTGAATATAATGAAAATGAAGTTGAGAATTGGTTGGTAACCTATGTAAACAAAAATGAAGATATTGAAGACATGCTTAGACAACTTTCATTTGACTCAAGAGACTTGGAGGGCATACTTTTTGAGATAAAATTAAATGTATCCCTAATGAAAGATTATATAGAAGAGTGGTTAAAGAAAGTCTTAATTAAGATTAGGGAAGAAAATCAAGAAAGATCGGTTAGTACCAGCCATGAAGCCATCATCAAGGAAAATATAAATGAGTCATGAGATTCCATCAGAGTTAGTTTATATTGATCACCCCTTCTTCTTCCCTTTTAGAATTCATCCAATTATATTTTGTCTTTCTTGAGAAGAGTATAACCGAGTTCTGATTGCATCCTCTATCTTCTTTTCAGGTTTTGTTGCTCGTGCTTTGTTCCAGCCTTACTCATACTTCTCTAATCTTTTCTTGTACATATATATTTTGGTCCAAGGGAGGCCCAATCCCAGTCCATTTATGGATGAACGCCTTTAATTTTCTAAGAATGTAAAAGACCATATTATTTTTGAGAAAATCCCATAGAACTATTTCGGGGTTAATTTTGATTGTATCTTATTACTCTAAGCTCTTGAATATGAGATATTTGAAATTAACTTATGAAATTCTATTTTTTATTTCAATGAAAATACTATTTTAAAGTTCTCTTATTTACGACCCATATCTTCTTTTTATTTTGAGTGTGATCAAAAATATCTTTTAAAAACTGTGATGGATGTGAGGATTATTTGATTATATTTTGTAACATGTTATTTAATTTATTTTTGCACAATTGTTGAGAACAATGATTCCTAGTTCATTTCACAGGGATGCTTAATGTGCATATTTCTTAATTATTTTCATTTTCTTGAGTGATAAAGATTTGGGTTTTGTTGTTTTACAATTCCCATTTATATATATCGTTGTCCCAAGATTATCGAGATTATCTTTTAGATTATTAAAGGAGTACCACCTCTATAAAAACAAAGGGGGATTTTTAATTTTCTTGAGGTTGTTGTTTCGGTTTTAACATATTCAAACATCAACAACATGTTGGTGAAGTGAATGATCTTAGCAATGACGAGGGAGAGGCATGTGAGGGGTTGTTGTTTATGAAGAATGTTGATCATCATCTCTAGGATCATTGTCTACAATGTGGATCATGAAGAGTGATCTCCTCTAGTTACCCCTAGATGAGAGGGGGTAGCAATTTTATCTCTACAACATTATGTTATTTTGGTTCAATCCTAATCTAACCTAGATCAATAATTGATTTTTCCAAATATGAAATTGATCAATAAAATCATTATAAAAAGACTCAAGAATAATAACTATGTTACATATTAGTCCAAAGTACCATATGTGTTGCTACCAAAAATTAGTGGATAAAAGAACAATTCTTAGATCATGGGTGCCTCTCATTAAAATGTGTGCAAGGATTTCAACATCCCACTCTATTAAATTACATATGCTCATGAAATTGTAAAGTTGCTAAACTCTTCTTATAATGCTTGAAGGATGGTTAAATGTGATATGAAAACTTTATTGAAGGATGGTTAAATGTGATATGAAAACCTTATTGTTAAATAAAAAACATCCACTTCAATCTTTTAACATTATTTTTATAAAATGAGTTATATCACTTATATCATAATAACTATGTAAGAGGTGTTAAATAGCAATTGGGGGTAGTATTTGGTCTTATGTATGGTAATAAGGTTAGATGCTACTATAAAACACATGACCTCATTAGAGGGAGCTTCAACAATGATCATAGGGAATACTGACTTTCTTACGAATACTAACTAGGATGAAACCACCATTTTGGTCCTGGTGTAAGACCTAAAACTATGTTTGATTGACTAAGAGTTTGTCTTCCTTGGATGCAAGGAAATAGGTTAATGACGCAAGATCCAAAGGCATATAATAGGAGCGAAAGTCTTAGCCCTTAGGCACCACTAGCAAGGTATTTAAGAAGGCTTGGTTTTCCTTGAATAAGGATGATGAGTCAACTCACATTCATAAATAATATCTAATAATAATTGTGGTCACTATTAATTAATAATTAAATTATGGTAAGTTTTGCCACCTCTTATATATATATATATATAACCTACAATATTAATATTAATATAAAATAAAATAAACCCTTAAAAATATACACCATTTTCTTTCTTTAAAATATTTAAAATCATCTTAAAATTAAAATTAAAATTAAAAATTAAAAAAAATTAAAAAATTAAAAATAAATAAATCAAATTAAAATTAAAATAAATAAATAAATCACGATCTGGGATAAAATCTATGATTGCCCAATATTTATTTTGGGTCATAGGGACCGCGTTATTAAAAAAACATATAAATAAAATTCTGTGTTGACGGCTTTAAAAGCTGAAGTAGGAAGGTCACCTTTTCTTTCATTTACATTTAAGATGAGGTAAGAAATCATTTA
>ML788796.1:122962-149171 GCA_009831015.1 Picea engelmannii
ACAAACATCCAACAAATATTATGACATGTTTCAAACCCAAGGCAGACATACCTATGCTTGGGTGATCAAGACTTGCAAGATATGGCCGCCATAAAATACACTGCGGATCCATAATTGTATTGATAAAAAGGTATAGCCACCGATGATACAGTATGGATCTATACTCTGATGACCTGAACTGATCGTAGCCATGAAGAATACACAGTGGATCTACGAGATGACAAGACTTAGCCACGACCAATACAAAGTGGATCTATGTAACAATATATGTGTCATTGTTCAAGAGAAACTCCTTCGCAACCTAGGCAAAGTACATATCAAAGTGATCACTCAACCCAGGGTCTTCTTACCGATCCCGATGTAGTACGAATCTAACCATGTGAATAGATGTCCTGATGTCGAACATGGCAGAAACCACTTGATTACCGGTCAATGATGTAAACCGTTAACACGCGCGAGGGAGATCACCATTAATGTCAATGATTCCCAAGGTACCCTAGTACATTCCAACGATTGTGGATGGATGAGTTGGAGTCGAACATCCGTGGAATCATCCGATTAGAGGTCAATGATGTAAACCTGCCATCGGACGTGAGGAGGCCTGCCATTGAGGCGTGCAGGTCCCAAAGTACTAACCGGTTTCTAAGTCTAATTCCTGGATAATGTGTTGAAGTCGACAGGAATAGGCTCGTCGAAGGAGGGCCTTGATGTATCCCCCATCAATGACACGAAACAGACATAGAGATGTAATTGGTAGAGCAAAAGAACATGGACTGACACGGGTGTTGAGACAAGATATTTGTGATGGCCGACTCTCGAGGTAGATACTTCCCTTGAACACTAAGGCACGACAACAGAAACATGACATGGACCAAAACTTGATGATGCAGTGGATGCTGTGACTTACGTCAGGTGACCCAAAGGAGTGAAAGAAACTCAAAGGATTGGCTCAGTGTAGAGGTTCAGTGGATTATAATGCGTGCAAAAACAAACTGTCGTGTTCAAGGACAACTCTAAGAGTTACTTGGTAATGTCCTCAAAAAGAAATTGCTTGGCTTGCTTCTTTCAATTTTTCCCCCATCCAGATAGACGAGTACCTCTTTTTAATTTAACGAGCTCGAGGAGGATAACACATGCTCAATAAAACTCACCTTCGATAAGCTCCTTCTTCCTTTATTTAACGAACTAGAAGAAGTAAGGATTCGATCCCATATGGGCCTGTCGATGTTTTGTTTAGCGAGTCCAAAGACAGAAAACTCGAAGGTTTTTCATGATTATAGAGTCTGGAAAAACACTTAAAAGAGAACTCTCTCGGTTCCTTTTTCGTAAAGTAGTTTGATGAGATCGAAAAAGAGATAAATTATTGCTCAACAGACGTTTTCTTCAAATACTTTAACGAGCGTGAAAAGAACAAGGTCGCTCGGTAATCTTTTCATCTTTAGAGAGTCTGAAAAGGACTTAAAGATGACTCCAATGTTGTCATTTTTCGTAATGTTAGTCTCGCGAGGCCAAAAAAGAGATAAATTATCACTCGAAAGACGCCCTTTCAGACCGTTTAATGAGTGGGAAAGAAAGCAAGGTCACTCGGCAATCTTTTCATGTTTAGAGAATCTAAAAAGAGCTTAAAGGAGACTCCAGGGGGTTCATTTTTTGTGTATCCATACAGGTCCGAAAAAGAGATAAAAGTTTACCCGGATGCATTCTCATGTATTTTCGAGCACGAGAAAGAACAAAGACTAAGCTCGGTATGCCCCTAGCATGAAAGCTAGTGGCTTAACTCCAGAAAGATCATCAAAGGCTGGAGACATGCCCTCCAAGCTTCGATTCATTCACCGTCTCTGAGGTCGTCACCAATTTCTCCATTGGATGAGAAAAAGGAGAAGGGCGGATGAAAAGAAGGTTCAAGAGAGGCGACTGTTTCATTTTTTAACGAGCTAGACACAGGAAAAGAACTATGCTCAGGACCTCTGTTTCATTTTTTAACGAGCTTGCCATAGAGAAGAGAAACTATGCTCGTGGTTGCTTCTTGATCATGGCTTCCGAGAGGATAATGCTCTGGAAGGGTACCATGTCAAGAGACAAAAGTCGGTCATGGATTCTAAGAGATCTTCGTCGGATGGAAGACAATCACTTTGGAAAGAACACATGTCGAGGGTCGTGACAAGGGTAAGGAGATTGAGCTCCAATAACCCTACCGAAGAGATCACCATGTCAACTACCAGATCCAAATCATCGGAAGTTGAGGTCATGGGAGACAACGCCACATAATTGACATGTGGCGGGGGTGATACTGTCTGCATATAAGAACCACTTAGGGAGGTAACCCAATTGGGGCCGATGAATGAAAGTTGATCAATAGTCACAATTCTTCCATTGTGAGGAAAATATATCACACGGAAAAGAGTGGATACAATAGCTTTCATGGCATAGACATAATCTCACCCAAGGAGTAAAGCGAAATCTAAGGGGTCTCGGACTACCATGACATCGACAAAGATAGTTTTCCCTCCCAAAGTTACAGGAAACTGAGGAAGGATCCCTAAAGGTTGACTAGTTCTTCTGTTAAAAGMTAACAGATTCTATGTAACCGGTGCAAGCTGCGGACAACCCAAAGCGTACCAAGCAACAGAAGACAAAATACTAACAGACGCACCTTCATCTATCAGCGTTTGAGGAACGTCCCAACCACGAACCTGTACTGTAATCTGGAAAGGAATGTGAAAGGAAAGACGAGGTCCAGTTAGTGCACCCCAATAAAAAAGGATGGCTTCAGTACTTGGAGGGGGTTTCACAAGAGAAGGAGGAATGCCCCCCGGCACGGTAGAGTCTGTATTAACGAGAAAAACATGGGCAGTATCAGGTTTACTCTCTAGAAGGGGAGTAGGATTGATCGATGATTGGATCGGATCAACCAATGGTGGACTTGGATAGACCACTTTAGCACTCTTCAGAGGAAGAGTGGGACTGACCGAGGAAGGGACTGGATCGATCACTTTGACATTCCTCAATGGAGGAATGGGATCAACCGATGGCAAAACTGACTCGACCACTTTGGCACTCTTCAAAGGAAGAGTGGGACTGACCGAGGAAGGGACTGGATCAATCACTTTGACATTCCGTAATGGAGGAATGGGATCGACCGATGGCGAAACTGGATTGATTACCTGAGTTTCATTCTCCAAGGGAAGAATGGGGTTGACGGGTGGAAACAGATCGACCGCTTTGGTGTCACTCTCTAACAGGAGAGTGGGATCGACCAAGGATGAAAACAGATCGACCACTTTGGTGTCACTCTTTTGATGAAGAGCGGGGCTGATCGGTGATGGAACTAGATCAACTACTTGGGTTCGTGGTTCAATCGAAGAGGAAACTAGATTGACCACCTGATCAACCAGACTGACCGGGGATGGAACCGGATTGACCAGTCCATCAACCAACGATGGGTCAGGGGAAAGCTTAAGATAACTTTTTGGAAGTTGAAGTTTTTCCAAAAGAGAAGAAGCCTCGTCCATACGAGGAAAAAGGTGAGAGTAATGATCACCTTTACATAACATGCAAGGGAACTTGACAGTTTGCTTCTTCTTACCAACTTGAACATCACTAGTTGACGAGGTATCATCGACATGACCGACAAGGCTGATGACATGGAGGACCACATTTCTAAGACATGGGTAAGACCGAGGCAATCCCTCAGAAAGTGGTCACCCTTACAAAGACTACAAAGGAATTTGGGTTTCGGATTCTTCATTTTAATCTTGTTGACCTCATCAACACTCCCAATACTATTAACAATAACTGGTTTCTTAGAGCCAACATCTGATGTTGTTGGGGCCTTAGTCCTTTTCGGGCTCTTCTTCTTCTTCTCTTTCCGTTTCTTCTTCTTCTGATCAACCTGACTACTTGTTTTAGAGCTTTCACTAGGCGAAGACGGAGAAATGGAAGGAGACTTAATGGGCGAAGAAGGTGAAAAGTCAACGTGAGGTTGATGTGTGGGTGGTGTACCAACGTCTAAAGTATTAGGTGCAGCTGAAACATTGGGAGGATTCGGGATCACCGGAGTGGGGAACAACCAAACTGGTAATCCGATAGTGAGTCCTGGAAGACTCAATGTGGCAACATATGGAGGACCAAAGTTTCCAAATGAAGGAAAGGTATAAGGTTCCTCAAGAGAAGGGTTTCCTCCATTGGTACTCCCAAGATTCGATGCCATTAACATTGACTCGACCTAAGGTCCACTAAGTAAAACAAACAACACACGCTATGAATCTGAGAAACAATCAATCAAACAAAACCTTTCCACGATGAAACCACTAGTTGGTGATAAAATCCAACGTCACGATATCAAAATAGGAAGGGACGGGGATAGAGCGAGTGGATCAGTTACGTTGGCGACCTGCTTAACAGACTTACGTCTTGGTGCAAGCTTCCACGCAGTAATTGTGGATTTACCCTCCAAGGAGCCCAAGTGAGTTTGACCAACATCTGTTCCAGGTACAATGAGACTTCCCTTCACTGTCACCTTGTGTGAGACCCTAAAGATTGTGGCTACTAAGGTCACCAACTCGTAGTCAGCCCCTGGGCGGGTACAATCGACAGTTCAGTCGGAACGTATGGGCAGGATAACAAGTCTGAAATCAACCCGAAAGGCTCCCACACATAATCGTGGGTATACCTTCCAGTGACCCCCAATATATGATCCGACCACTACAAACAGTTGAACCACGAAGGGATAATCTCCGTAATTCACTCGAATGTGACCTCGTGCGTAACCCCTGTGTGAGAGGGGGATCCCAGCAAGCCAATACGACAATTGGATTTGACTCTCCCTACCGCAAGATACTAAGTTTGTTCGATAGCTTTGGAAAGTTATCCTTTCAACCTATTCCAAAGCCTTACACCTTAAACTAATGGATGTTTGCTAACAAAGATGTAAAAAGTCTGATAAATTTTAGTTAAGCGTTGATTTTAATGGCTGTTGTTTAATCAGAGGGTGTACGAAAGTGACATTGATGGAACGACGACTCAATCCCCCAAAATATGCATGAAATATGATAAACAATCATTTCTTTTCAATGAATACTTATTTAAGGGAAAGAGGAAGAGTTGTTTTCACTATCAAACACTTGAGAAGTAATGCCCTCAATCAATTTTTTTCTCAATCAAATCCAACATGATGCTACAACATTTCAGAAATGCAAACTAATATGCAAACTAATCATTAAGATGTACTTTTGTCGTTTTCATGTGAATAATGATCAATTCAATAAAAAACTTATCCTGTCAGCTACCCTTTCAGATCAAGGAGATTTGGGCAAGAAAACGCAGATTTCACACAAACAACACACCCTTTTGCAATCAAACAAGAGAAAGAAAACCAAAAACACAAAAGGAAGGAGAAAGAGATTGGATCATATGACCTCAAAAAACCAAATGAGAAGAGTCACAAACTTCTAATGTCCTTCACTAGAGTTCCCGCTCAGTCGGATAGGAGAGAAGAAAGCAGGGGATTGATTTCAAGCTTTCAACAACAAAAACTCAAAAATAATGAAGAAGGGCATAAAATCTGAACACAAAGGTGTTTACTTCTCAATATGAAGAATGTCAGAGGTCAAAGGAAGAATCATTGAATCACAAAGCAGCTCAGCAAGTGAGGAAACAGGGTCTGGACCCCCAAAAAATGTAATTTTTGAAGAGATTTTGGGCCAAAAAGGGCTGGCGCTTTGGTATGAAGGCCACCAGAGCGTTATAAAGCTCTGTCTAACACTTCCAGGGAGTGTTGGCGCTCTTCTAACATGGGCAGGGGGGCGCCAGGCTAAAAAAACTCACAAAAAGTCCAAAAACCCAAAATTTGAATCAAAATTTGACAATCAAGCTGAGTGTGATGGGGTAAAGAGTCAATCAACAAGTGCAATCAAATATGAAGGGGTGAAAAAGGTTTGACATCAATCAAAGAGCAAGGCAAGGTCTTATGAGGAAAAATCAAAACCAAAAGTTTCGATGCGATTCTCCCCAGTGGAGTCGCCAATTTCTATTGAAGGAAAATCTCCTTGCGGACAGGTAGATCTCCTCAAAGAGATAGACTCTTAACTCTAAGACAGAAAGTGTTTATCATGGTCATTGACTTCCTTTTAGATCTAGGTGGACTAGTGTGTGAGGAGGAAGGATAAAAGAAGTACCTTTTACCAGTGTTTGTCCCTGCATGCTCCGAGTTGAGCTCCAATCTTTCGCTCCTCGATAAACCATGTAGACAAACAAAGTACGACCACTTCCTACTCTATCAAGATTAATCCGAAATAGATCTATCTACTAAAGAGACAAATTCATGTGAGATTGAACACGAATTAGAAAGAAACAGGGCAAGCAAATTATACTAATGAGGACAAAACATTTCTTATAGCCATAGATGAATTGCAGCAGTTTCGTCAAGTCCTCCTTGTCTACCCCTTGCTCAAAAGATCCATGATCTGACTGATGATAGCTTCACTGATTGCTCCCTATGAGATCATAGGTCTATTGCCTCCAGATCATCTATGTTCCAACACCACTTATAAGATCATAAGTTTGGTGTGATTCTCTCTTTCCAGTCCCCTTTCACCATTAGAAAGCTTGCTTATATAGCCTTGGAGAGGCTTTAACCACTTGAGATATCCTTGGGGAAGTTGAGGATTTGCCTCCTTTAGTTGAGGATCTGCCCTAAGATCATGGATGGACTAGGGATTCAAATCCAACTGCCTTCCAAGAATGAAATGATCCTTCCCCCATTCATCTCAACAACTCAACTGCTGCCCAGAATAGGTAGCGCTCCCTCAAAAGGGCCATCATAGCGCTGTAGCACTCCGGAGTAGTGTTTAGGGGAGCGCCAACACTCCTAAAATCAACAGGGCTCCTCCAAAAGGGCCAAAGGAGCTTTATAGTGCTCCCAGACAGTGTAAGGGGGAGCGCCAGCACTCCCAAAAGAGGTATAGGGGAGCGCTCTCCTCCAAAAACTCAGTTTTTGGGGTGCTTTCAGATGGCAAAAAGTTTATGAGCTTGCTGAATCATTTCTTCTCTTCCAAATCAAATGTTTGAGGTGTTTCAAGTGTCCTTTTCATGTCGTTATAGGCACGACATAGGCATCATGACAGTATGCTTTCTTTAACACTTGCAACACTTGTGAGCAAAGTGCGACACTTGCGACCTTTATAATGACGACACTTGCGACACTATCAAAGTGAGTAATTTCGATGTGTAACAAAATGCACTCTGTTAAAGTCGAAAGAATAAAACATGTCAGTACTGTGGAAAGACTAGACATGTGGAGAAGGTATGCTATAAGAAACAAGACAATTTAGAGGAGAAGGTTAAACGCCTTGAAGAAGACATGTTCATTGTTCACCGACCCGTTGATAATTTCATATTCCAAATCGAAAAATCTCAGGATTTGTTGTCTCAATCTGTGCAAAACGAATGCCTAGTCGACTCTGGGTGCACTCATCATATGGCTAAGGACACTTACTTGTTCACCTCCTTAAATGAATTTGTGGAGATGAAGATTTGTGTTGCTGATGATTTTTCTCTCGATATTGCTAGTTAGGGTGATGATCCTTGTCGACATGGGAGAATTGTCGATGTCTATCATGTACTGAACCTCAGTGTCAATTTGTTATTGGTTTCTCAGTTAACACAAGTAGGAAAAATTGTGGAGTTTTGGTCAAATTGGTTCTTTGTTCGAGATTTGAAGAAAGGTTAGTCGATTGTCATCGACGGGTTTTCGACCTGAAGGACAATTTGTATAAATTCTGTGACACGACTCAACCCGAATCTGAACCGATTTCTCTTGTTGCCCACACAGATGAACAAAGTCAAACTTGACATGAACGACTCAAACACCTAAATTTTCGAAGTCTGCAGTCGATGACAACTCAGAATATGGTTGTTGGTTTACCTAAAGTTTTTTCCCTTGATGGAGTTTGTAAAGGATGTGTGCTTGGAAAACATCATCAAACACCTTTTGACTTTGGCAAAGCATGGCGAGTACAAAACCTCCCAGAGTTGGTTCACATTGATCTATGCTGCATCAATCTACCTTCCTTAGCAGGTGCAAGGTATATCTTGACCTTCATTGATGTTCTCTCTTGTTTCACTTGGGTTTAGAATTTAGAGCCTTTGCTGAAAAAAATGCCATCGACCCATCAAGTGCCTAAGATTAGACAATGGTGGTGAGTATGTAAATTGGCCTTTTGAAGAATACTTGGTTCGATTTGGTATTGACTAGCAATGGTTGGTTCCTCATACACCTCAACACAATGGTGTTGCAAAACACAAGAACCAGACATTAGTCAAAATGGCTAGTTGTCTTTTGCATGCCAAATATTTGTCTCCTCGCTTCTGGGTTGAAGTTGTTTATTGTGCAAATTTTATACTCAATTGCATCTTGACTCAAGTTGTTCCTTTGGTGATTCCAGTCGAACGATGGTGTGTGTTGACGGGTCTAGATGGCCTATCAAACAAGTAAGTAAGAACACTCTATGACAGGTCCCAATTAGATTATTCTCATTTGGTGTAGCATTTCAGACGAGTATGTGGGTTTGGTTGCCATTAAGAATTAAAAAAAAAAAAAGGAAAGAAAACAAGTTGTCCCTCAAAGAGTTCTAATTAATTCTAAATCTAATCTAACTGAAAGCAAACTAATATAACCTAACTACTTCTAACATATCTCGCGGGAGAAAAACTAATAAATGAGCACAATTTAAAGTGATATTTTGACAACATAAATAGTTCATGGTAGCCAAGAATATGTTAAGATAATAATAATCAAAATATCATCTTATATAGTTGAAGAAGAAACTTGTAGCATCATCCCTGTGCTCATTATAAACTAAAACAACATAAGAATTCTAAATAGTAAGCACATAAATAGTCCATATGATCAGCACCCAGAAAAATTAAACAACAAATACATGTGTAGAGTAGTCCCACAAGCATTTGAAAACAATTATGACTTCAAAATAATTTTTTCTCTTCATACATACAGAAATAATAGTATTCTTGGTCTATACAATGAGAAAAAGTTTCTTATTACATCCAAAGAGTCATCTTTTATAAGACAAGAGAGACTCTTCACCTCTTGTGAATCTTCACTTGGTTTTCCTTTTGATTTGTAATTATACAACTTCTAATATCTTTTACATTTTTGAAAATGAACATGTGAGCGTTACAAATAGAATCTGAAGAAACTCATGAGTAATTATTCTTTCCCTAAGACACTTCATAAATGATATTTATTTAAAATATTATTCACTCAGCTTGTTGGTGTTGTCTTTTGTTCCTCGAGTTATTTTAGGCGTTTCTGGTGTTAGCCTGTTGAATAAGATCATCTTGTCTTATTTTCATCTCTCTTAGTCTTCCATCATGCTCTTGCAAGTCAGATTTCGACTCTTGTAGCTTGAGTTACGACTGTTTGAACAATGCACAATCCGTTCTTCAATTAAATTCAGGCCTTTTCTATGTTTTGTATTTTATGAGAATTTCCACTTTCAATCTGTCAATATTTGTTGTGCTATCATGTTATTGTCTCTTCTATCTTTCCAACAATGTATCATGGACATGATTTCTTCGCATATAACCCCAAATATGGCTATATGAAGTTTAGATAGTCAATCCCCTCCCCTCCCCTTGTTATAGAAAGATTTGCCTCACCATTGCTATCTTGCACAGAGGGTCTTTTTCCATTTTCTTATGCAGACTTGCCATCCCTTTTGATGAATCCAGAGCAAAAAATATACATTTTTCCACATATACACTCCCTATTTGCTATACAAGATGCATATACACTAGCTTCTCCACTACAACCCACGTACATCGGGATTTGTGCCAGAAAATACAAAAATGAAGTCGGGTTTCCATGTCACAACAAGAGATCTCTAATCCTTGGCCTTCCATATACTGGAAACATTCCGACTCGGCCCTTCGATTGCATCCTGAGGGCTATAAAAGCACAATTCTGAGCCATGGAAAAGAAGAGAAAGCATTCAACTTTGAGAGCAAAGTTACTCTGGAGAAATTACTTCATATTGAGTCTGCATCCCTTTGTCCCTCAAGTCTGAACACGGTGTTCAACCCCCAAGATCTTTCCCTATTGTTGAGAGGACCTCATTGCCTCTTTTCTATGAGTTTGCCTTTGGTGGAGGATTGAAGTGGTGGAGACCCGATTAGAAGGAACTTGGTTTCTTGGTTTCGAACCGTGCCGACAAGGAAGTCTGTAATGTTGTAACTTCTGCTGATCAATTATTAATAGAAATACTCATTTCCCGTCCTATTGGTATCTTGCAAATATATGATTATTATCCATGGGCATGTTTGTAATGTTTATTAATGGATTATTCTATCTGATGTGCTAACCCCTTTATATCATCACTATGTACTTGCTCTACTTGTTTGTTGAGAACTTATTGCAGGTATAAAGCTTTGGGTCAAAGTGCTCAATAGTGGAACATCATCAGACATTGGATCGAGGTAGGCCTCTTTCTTATCTTGCACATTAGTTTATATAGCATATGTTGGAATCGAGTTGGTTTCTGCAGTCATACCTGTCTGTTGTGGTTTACCCTTGGCCATAGAGAGTTTTTCCCTCGTAATATAATTGACGACTCCATTGGGGAAGACTTCCTTCTAAGGGTTGAAGTACTTTTTCTTCTTACATTGCTCTTTGTCCTGTGTGTTTCTTGTCGTATCACTGCTTGACAGATTCTGTTCACTCCACGTCTGAGTTTTCAGCCTTCTTACCCTTGCTTGACCTAGTTTTAAAGCCTATACGCTCATTTTTCCTTGACAATCGTGTATACACGCTTGTTGTCTCACTGCAACATGCATATATACGCTATGTTTTCATGAATAGTCACGTATACCACTTTCCCTTTCTTGTTTGCTTGGTTTAGTGATTCTTGGGTGGGATTTGATGATTGTTGAGCCTTCTTAGGTCTCTGTAGTGCCTGTTGAGCTTCTATGGGTTAACAGGAAACCTGTTGGGAGTTGAATTTTTGGGCATAGTCTTTTTTTTTTTTTCATTTTTGATTTGTCCTTGAACCCTGGGTTGTTTGCTTGGTTGCTTGGTATTCTTCTTGAGTTATTTCGTTTGTACACAGTAGAATTTATATATCAGGTTGTTTTTCAGTCCATGCATTTTCTCTTTAATATATTGAAAATACAAAAAAATAGGCATTTTTCATTGGTTAGCATTTTTGTCTTTGAATCTTTATCATTATCTCAGTGCATTTAGCGAAAGATTTCATTTTACTTTTGAATTGCAGAGTTGAAATTGAAAATTGCACTGTTTTTATTAGCATATCGTTCATTGAAAAGTTAAAGATAGACTTTGCATTATATTCATATTCATTTTCTTGCAGAGTCATAACATCGTGAGTTTCGCTTCCATACCCTTTTGAGTAATCATGGCCAATAAAATTTACGCTTTAAACTAAAATTGATTAGTAACGATTTAATTTTTAGGGTGCACAAACTAATCTAAGATTTAGTACCTTGGAATATGATTTTGTGAGTAAAATTCTCCAATGCAATTAAATCAACATATGTGTCTGAGACAGGGAGTTGAGAAGTCCATTGTATAATTGGTAAGATCATGAGGCTCTTCTCACACCGGAGTTAATCACGAGGTCACGTGAAGTTAGTTGAAGGGATAACCCTTGGATACTCACCTAGCGTCAGAGATATTTCTATGGATTTATTTGTATTTGAAGATCTTGCTAGTACCCATACCTCTGTGAGAGGCATTGCTTTCAAGGTTTTGGACTTTGCTACCCTGCCCATACGGTGATTCAAACTTACGACTGCTCGCCTGTGCATCGGTTATACAATGATTTATTAGTTGCTTGACTTAGGTATCTCATAGGTTACTTGCAAGGGTTATTCTGCTTGTACCCTGGGTCAGATAGGGGTCGGACAACACACAACCTTTATGGAGAATTACCTCTCCGAGGGGATCTGACTCACTGGTTGTTGTTATCCATAATTTTGGCTGTCGTGATGATGTAATGATGATGGAGAAATCAGGCTCTTCACTAGAACACTTTCCTGAGAAAAGTTACCTTTGTCTCTTTCCTGAAATCATATTTTTAAGGGAGGTTCGCATGCTACTTATATATTTGCCTGCAAGAATGTATCATTCTCGCAGGCTGCATTAAGACAGGGTGCGAGGGGTTCGCACTGTACCTAACTTCTAGGGTGCGAACATCTTCTAAAGAAAGGAAAAAAATAGATTCTCGAACCTTCTAGAAGGGAATCTTCTAGAAGGGTGAGATGGCATTCGAATGGTTATCTAAGTACTGGCTTTCCTGATATCTTGGGATCATTCCTATCCAAGTAATTAATCCATTCTTTCTTATAAATTGAGGAGAATGCTCATGGAAAAGGTTAAGCAGCAAGCTAGTAAGAGATTTATTGGAGAATTAGTGTAAGATTGTATGAAGGACTGATGCTACAACAGCTAGAGACACCAGCAAGGTTATGAAAAGTGGTTGATCTTCTTCATGCATGAGCAAGTGTGTGTGTCAGAGCTAGGAGCCATCGAAAGGAGACTTGCAACATCAAGGCTCAAGTTGTAATTATTTCTTTCTATCAATTTAATACAATAATATGTCCCTTTCCCATAAAGCTAATGTCACTTTATTACATAACTCCTTGATCATATGTATAGATTAACTGTTGAATATATTGAGTTATTTTCACTTCAATTGGTTTGAGCTATCCTAGTCTAGGCGGCACAAGAGCATTGGAGCGAAGCTGGTACAACAGAGACCCAAGGAAGTGATCATAAGGTAATTTCATGATTCTTGCCTCCTAGTTCATTCAATAGTCTAAATCTAGGGAAATAGTATTATTCTGTCCCGTTTTGTTCTAGATCCAGGTGGATCTAGGGAGATCGGTTTGTGTCCGCACTTACGGATTAATCCTGAAACAAAATTGGCGACTCCACTGGGGAACAATCCCATTTTTTGGTGGCTTTTTGTATTTTCTGTGGCCATTTGCTCCAGTTTCATTTTTCTCTTGTTTTGTCAGTCTCTGAGTCCTCAGGATATCCTGAGAGACCTCCTGGGTCTAGAAGCCTTTGTCAATTTTGCTTTCATTTTCAATTTTTTTGTCATCTTCAAGACTTCTCGCACTGTGTTTAACTGCAGCCTACGAGAACTGGTCAGGTTCGCACCCTGCTCATAGGGTTCAGTGTGAGGTGTTCGCACCTTGCTCAAAGGTTGCCTGCGAGAATCATAGCTTCTCGCATTGTGTTACATTCCTTGCCTGCGAACAGTCTTTTCAAAATTTTTGAAATTGAATTTTTATCTTTTTGACTGCCCAGATCAGTTGAAATACATCTTATTGGCTTCTTGGACTTCTGATTGATATAGCTTTTGCTTTAGTTTGCATGCTTGAACAATTTTAGGGTTTCAAGGTTTTTCTTGTCCTTTGTAGCTTGGCTTTCATTTCTTGACTCTTATTGGCAAATTCATTCTCTCTAACTTCAAGAGCTGAGTGTGTCTGATTGGTTGAGAACCAGTGATTGGTTGAGAGTTAAGTGTTTGGTTTTTCTCAATTGCTTATTGGTGTGAAAGAACATTTTCGTTTGCATTGGGAAGACTATTTGGTTTGCTCTTTGTTTTTGCTTTCATTGAAAGAGTTGATTGGGTTGTTATTGATTGTTTCTTTATGATTTGATTTTTATGCTTTTTCATTGATATAGTGAACATTCTTTTTAGAAAGTGAACAATAATCTTTTCTTTCAAAAACATTGTTTTTTGTCTTTTAGAAAACATTGAAAAATCAAATTTTAGAGTTTATTGAAGTATTTGAAAAAGACACATAGAGATCGTCCTTTGATAAATGATTGTTTGCATTGACATCTGAAAGGAAATTGTGCATTGCATTATAGTATTGAGTTTATTTGGAAAATTTTCTCTCTTTCCCATAAATAAGATTCATGGAATGAAAAGTGTTGTATTTCATTATTATCCTTGCATTATTTGGGTCAGAGTCATACAATATGAGTTTCACTTCTGTTACCTTTGAGTAAACAACAGCTCTTAAAAACATTGCGCAATCTTAAAATTTATCTAGTAACTCTTTTCTAGGGCTCTTATACACCAACATTTAGCTGGGCTAGTGCTTTGGAGTAGGAAGAGAGATACACTCTCCAAAAGCTCAAAACACACAATAGCATCTTGAGTTAGGGAGTGTTAAATTCCATTTGCAACATATTGTCCTGGGAAGCCCTTCTAACACAAGGGTCAAGCACTAGGTCGCATTGGTGTTGACAGAGTTACTAACCCTGCTTTGTTGACATCGGTGTAGAGATTGCACATATTATGGGGATCACTCGGAGGTCTACCCACAATGATGAGTGGAAGCCTTTTGAGTTGATTTCGGGCTAGATACCTTGCCCTTGCATGTGGATCGGACTGACGACTGTTCCCCCAGGCTTTACTATTGTTTGTGGTGACCTTAGTGGCCTGTCTCTCTAGGTTCTTACCCAAGGTGACTGTGGAGGGGAAAGTCTTCACAGTACCTGGAATTGACGTTGGCCAAACTCACTCGAGCTCCTTGGAGAGTATACCCACGATTATGTGTGGGAACTTGCACCAGGGTGTAAGTCCGTTAAGCAGGTCGTCAACGTAACTTTTCTACCCTAGCCCTGCCCCTTCTCGTCTCATTGTTGCGACATTGGATTTCATTACCAACTAGTGGCTTCGAAATTAGAAGGTATTGTTTTCTTGGTGATTGCTTCCTAGATTTTATTTACTAGTGCGTGCTCTTTGTTTCTCGAAGTTGACCATAGGAATTTATTTGCGGAGCTTGTCATTTGTTTACAATTTCTCCCCCACGACGTTCATGTATAATGCAAGGTTTATCTCCAGAACATCTGGACAATACTCAACCCTTGCCTACCAGTACACCTGAGGGTTCTCCCCATCAGACTGAAGTCCCGGTGGTTACTCCACCACATGGGGAAACAAGTGACGTTCCAGTTGTCACAACACCACATCCACAGGTAGACCGAACTGACTCTCTAGAAGATTTTCGAATCACCAATACTAGAGAAGACTATCGCATTCGCCGTGGTGAACGACCTATTGTGCGATTAAATTCTTCTAACGAAGCCATTGTTACATCTTCCGAATCAACTGTTGGGCCTTCTCCCGGTGTAGTAGGCTAAGATCCTTTTTGGTCGGGTGATTTTCGACGAGTCCTTTTTGGTACTGAGTCACCCCCTGTCTATGAAATCAACCCTCCAGTGTCTTCTGAGACAAAAACTACATCAGAGACTACCACTTATCGCTTTGTTCTCCCTCCCGAAATGGCCCATCTCGCAAACACTACGAGTGTCCAAACCGAAATTACTGCAACTACTCTTTCTCCTATCAATACCCAGCGAATGCCTGAGGTCAACCCGAATTTACCCTCTGGTTACCATGCGTTGAATGCTTTGTTGAATGCTTCCAATCCAACACCTCCGCAAACCCCAACCGGTTCTCCAGGTATTCCCTCTTTTATCCCGACACTCCCTTCTTTTCCTTCTGGCAATCCTAATCCTAGTGGCACTATCCAGACTATTGCACCAAACCCACAGATTCTCGTTGGTGGACAGGGTGGTACGGTTCCTTTTCCTTTTCCCGGACACAACACAGTTACTACACAACCTACGGTTGGCACACAAATTCCGGGTGGAACTATACCTACCATAGGGGGACCAACCTCACCTTTTGGACAAAACATACCTCCTGACTTGGTCCATCATTGGAATCAACTTCTACGAAACTCTCCTCAAAATGCTGGGGGCAGCAAACTGTCCCTACTGTAGGCCAACCTTATCCGGGTATAACTAATCCTATTTGGGGTTCGGGTCAGATTACTCAACCTCAGGTCCCTACTCAAACTCAAGGTCACAATCCTTGGGGTTACTATCCTATCCATCCACCACCGAATCATCCAGGGTCTTCCCTCTATGGGTAGACTGCATACGGTCCTACTGGTTTGTCGACAGGGCTTCCACCCCAAAGTCACCAGTACCCACAAGTGAATCGACAGTTGCATTTTCTTGCTACCTTGGATTTTTCAGATTTGTCTAGGATTCTCAATGATCCTATTCGTCACTCTCCCCAATGACCTACTATTTCTGCAAAGATTCCATCGGATATTACGAAATTCGATGACAAGGCGGGAGAGGACCCAAATAATCATGTCATAACTTTTCATTTATGGTGTTCGTCCAACTCGCTGATGGATGACTCCATTCGTCTACGTCTTTTTCAACGAACCCTTACCGGTTCTACTGCAAAGTGGTATATTGAATTGCCACGAGGTTTCTTTTCTGATTTCAACACCCTAGCTATGGCTTTTATTACACATTACCAGTTACCGATCCATTACAATACTGGGACTGAGATCTTGACCTCTTTCAAACAAACTAAAGGCACTCATATATCGGATCATATTCATGAGTGGCGAAGGAGACGACGTCTCATTAAACTTGAACTCCCTGATCAGTTACTGGCATAATGGTTTACGAAATCTTTCGTGAACGAAATTGGTAAAGACATTGCTATGGGTGGTGTTGTTACAGAGGAGCAGGCTATAAGTCGTGCTCAATATCTTGATCTCGTTTATTCGCAAACGGGAACCCTTTACGATTTACTACCTAAACTACCTCGTCTTGGTACTTCCAACACTTCAACTGCTCCAGTTGCCTCGTATGCAGCTGATGGTGTGATTGGTACTGCTCATGTCCACTCACATTCTGTTTCAAATACAACCCCTGAGTCTACATATTCTAATGTTCAAAAAGCTCCATCTCCTGCCCCTTCCACCGGTAAAACTTCTGAGGTGAACGCTGTTCAATCTACCCCGACCGGTAAAAATAAATCAAAGAAAGGAAGAGATAAGAATAAGGAGAGTAAAAATAATAATCAAAATGAGCAAACTAAAACCCCTCCTGTTGAAGATCGGGATAAGCGCAAGCCATGCTACCCTTGCCTTATCTGTGGTGACGATTACTACACGAAGTATTGTCCTCGACGTGCCGAAGTTACTAAGTTCCTTCAAGGAACGCTGAAACCATCTACGTCGGCAGTCTTGTCCCAACCCTTCCCGTCTCAGCAACATGCCTCATTGGTCATTCATGACCAACCTTCTACTTCTACGACATCATATGTTTTGATGTGTACCGGTGATTATACGAAAAATAATGTTGCACTCACGACTATAGCCAAAGACTATACTCCGTCTAAGGAGAATATTGACGATTTACCCCCTACTCTAGTTCAACCCTCTCCACTGACTCCACCTACGAATGGTCCTCTTCATCTCGAACGACCGAGCCTTGATACAGTTCTGCGACCACCCCCAAAAGGTGTCGTTAAGAAATCGACCTTCAATCCTCATGCTCGTGCGGCCCAGAACTATAGCATTGTCAAAGATCTGGCCCAAGCACCTTCAGCGATGTCTTCCCTTGAAGTCCTTCAGTCTTGTCCTGCACAACGAAGGGCTCTGTTGAAAGCTATAGGTGGAATTGATCCTACATATACGAATTTAATAGTCTTTGACTTGGAAGATCATATTCCAAGGTTGCCCCCTCAGCTTGCGTTTCAGATACAAGTTGTTGTTGCCGACAAGAATATTTGTCGAACTGTAATCGATGAGGGTGCCTCTACGTGTGTAATGTCTTTAGCTTGTTGGAAAACCATCGGCTCTCCTCCGTTAAATGAATCACAAAATACTTTGAAAGCCTTTAATGGCTCGGGTTTTAAGCTTTACGGTGTTCTTCCATCGTTGCCTATTACTCTAGAAGGTAAGACAATCCAAGTTGAAGTGGAAGTTTTTGATGCTCCTTTGGATTATAATCTTCTTCTTGGTCGTAGCTAGATAGATTCTATGCGCGCTGTTGTGTCAACACTTTTTCGTGTTGTGCGATTTCCTCATCAGGGAAAAGTTGTTACGGTTGATCAACTTGCCTTCTTTAATTCTGATACTCGTACTGACAATGTGCTGTTTATATCTAAAACCCCACCGGGTTACGAGAATGTTGGTGTTGGCCTTTTAAAAGACTCTTCGTTAATGGGCACTTTCCCCATACCACCTCCACCCGATATTTCACGCCCGTCAGTTGCTTCTATTTATATGATCTCCGTTGTACCTCATGAGCTTCCTGTGTCTTCTGACCCTTGGATAGTCCTTGATCCAGGAGATCATACTCGTTTCGGCAACATTATGACGTTAAGTCCGGTTGAGTCTGCTTATCAAGATATTCAATCGGCAACACCTTCTACTATTTCTCTTGATGAGTTGTCTCCCGATCCTTTCCGTGTCATCTTTTCCACTGACGAGATGATCATGTCCGTCATGGAGGACACCCCTTGGGACGATGGATATCATCGTTCCATACTATTTCTGGAAGAACAGACTCTCGAGAATTACCAATGGATTTCGAATCCGTCGACCTTTGTTGTCATATCGACCATTCTCGGATCTACACATGATGTGTTTTCCGAAGGGAACCTCAGTAATATTTCTCCCACGATTCCCATTGATATATCAGTTAAACCTGGGATAGTTGAAAATGTTCACATTGGAGCTTCGTGTTCTCTGGATGAAATTGTCACCTATACTGCTTTGTTCAAAGAATTTCGTGACATCTTTGCCTGGAGCTACGAAGAGATGTCAGGTATCGACCCCGCCATTGTTGTGCATGAGATAAAAATGTACCCCGGAGCTAAACCAGTCTGGCAGTGCCTTCGTCCGGTTCATCCACGTAAAGCGACAACTATCAAACTTGAAGTTGAAAAACTTCTCAAAGCCGGTTTTATTTATCCCGTGGCTCTGACAGAATGGGTTTCCAACCCTGTACCGATTGATAAGAAAGGTGGTAGTATACGTGTTTGCGTTGATTATCGGGATATTAACAAATCTTGTCCAAAGGACAACTTTCCAACCCCTTTCGTCGACCAGATCGTCGATGACTGTGCCGACAGTGAAATCTTTTCTCTCATGGATGGATTCTCTGACTATAATCAAATTAACATCGCTCCTGAGGACCAACATAAAACTGCTTTTATTTGTCCTTGGGGTACTTTCGCCTATAGGAAACTTCCCTTCGGTCTTAAGAATGCAGGTGCAACATTTCAACGTGCTATGTCTTATGCGTTTCACGATATAAAGCATATCGTTCAACTTTATTTGGACGATTTGCCAGCTCATTCTTTACACTGAGTTGATCACCCCACTCAACTCCGAGCAATTTTCGTTCGTTGTCGGTTCTATCGCATTCGTTTAAATCCTTATAAATGCGTCTTTTTCATAGAGTCTGGCCGTCTTCTAGGTTTCATTGTTTCACGTCAAGGGATCTGGGTAGATCCTATTAAGGTCGAGGCGATTCTTAATCTCCCTCCTCCTTCTTCATTGTGCCAGTTACAAAGTTTGCAGGGAAAGAAAACTTTCTTCGTCATTTCATCCCTAATTACGCCGAGATTACTCTAGGTTTTACAAGGCTACTAAAGAAGGGTTCTGAGTTTGTTTGGGATACCGTAGCCAACAACGCTTTTGAGGCTTTGAAGTTGTCCCTCACGAAATCTCCACTTCTTTTTCCTCCTGATTATAGTCGTGATTACTTTCTTTATCTTGCTGCCTCCGAGTACACTATTGGCATGGTTCTCGTTCAGGAGGATGACGCACATGATGAACATGTTGTTTATTACTTGAGTATAAGTCTCACATCCACTGAAATCAAGTATCAACATGTTGAAAAACTGGCTTTGGCTGCTGTTCAAGCAATTCAACGTTTTCGCCATTATATTTTCTTAAGGAAAACTACAGTGATTTCACATTGTAACCCTATGCAACATATTTTGACACGTCAATTGCTAGGGGGCAAGTACTCAAAATGGATTGTCATACTCCAGGAGTTCGACTTGGAATTCGATTACGCCACGTCAAAGAAATCCTTAGTTTTTGCTGAGTTAATCTGTGATTTTCCCCACTCAGCCACGGAAAATGTAGCAGTAGATTCATTACCTGATGAATCCCTTTTCCTTATCAGCACTGACGATATTTTGTATGGAGATATCATTATATATCTCCAGACCCAGACTTTCCGGCCTAATTTGTCTAGTACTGAACGACGTCGTGTTCCTTATCAAGCTCGCCAGTACATTATCCTTGGAGATACCCTTTACCGTCGAGAAATTGACTCTGTGTTTCGACGTTGTTTGACTTTTGATGAAGCTGAGAAAGCCTTGAATGAATGCCATTCTGGAGCATGTGGTGGTCATATGTCTGGGTATGCTACTACCCAGAAGATCTTACGTGCAGGATATTTTTGGCCTTCCTTGTTCAATGACTGCATTACTGCTGTTCAGAAGTGCCATGCTTGCCAGACCTACAATCAAAAAATTCAGTCGCATTCTGCTCCCCTTCATCTTGTGGTCTCAGTCGGTCCTTTTGCAAAATGGGGCATTGATTTCATGACATGTCACCCTCACTCGGCCGGGGGGCATGGTTACATTATTGTAGCTGTTGATTACTTTACAAAGTGGGCCGAGGAGATGCCAACATTCGATAATACTGGAAACACTGCAACGTTATTTCTTTTCAACCATGTCATAGCTCGTTTTGGTGTTCCTCAGGCTATCATTACCGATCACAATAGTCATTTTAGGAATTTTATGATGTCTGAACTTACAGAAAAGTTGGGTCTTCATCATGATAGCTCAACACCCTATTATCCACAAGCTAATGGCCACGTCGAAGAAATCAATAAAGTTCTTATAACTATGATTTGACGGATGATAGGAATTCATAAAACCAGTTGGCACACGATGTTGTTTTCGGCATTGTGGGCATATCAGACATCTGTCAAATCCGCTACAGGGTGTACACCCTTTCGATTAGTCTATGGCGTGAAAGCCATTCTGCCAATAGAATGTGAGATACCTTCTTTGAAGTTAGCTGTAGAACTCTTACCCAATACTTCTGCTGAAGAGGAACATCTGTTGTATCTGATGCGATCAGACGAGACTCGACATGACGCTACTCTAGTAATAGAAGCCCAGAAGAAATGCGTTAAGGCACAGTATGACAAGCATGTCAAGCCTCGCGTTTTCTCTGAAGGTGATATTGTTCTTCTATATGAACAAGATAAAGATGTCTTAGGAGATGGAAAATTCGAACCAATGTGGCGTGGTCCTTACATTGTTCGCAGAGTGTTGGAAAAATGAGCATATGAGCTAGTTGATTATGATGGTATACCTTTGAGTGAACCCAGGAATGGGTTGTACTTGAAGAAATACTACGCATAAGTTATTTGTGCATAAGTACTTGTATTTTATGTATCATACTGTGTGTGTGTTACTTTAGTTTGATTTTGACGTTATCTGGTCTCTGCCCTTACATAACGTTGTGTTTGATTGCCAGATGTTGGAGTATTCACTACCTTATATTGGCTTCACTAATGGTGCTAGCCGTAGTACTCGGAACCTAGCTTCCGCTGCATGGGCAATCTATGCCCCAACCAACGAACTTATATCTTTACAAGGTGTATGTCTTGTCCGTGCAACCAACAACATTGCCGAGTATAACGCCGTTATTGAACTATTGGTTGATGCTATCTCGCTTGGAATTCGTCATTTGGTTGTGCGACTCGACTCACAACTTGTGGTACTACAGCTAAGTAATGTCTACTCTATTCGAAGTCCTACTTTATTACGAGTGTATTTGCGAATTTGCCTCTTGGAACGATATTTTGATCACATTGAATATCAACATATTCCTAGATGTATTAATACATTAACAGATGCATTAGCTAATTATGTATTGGACAGACATTTGAACCATTTATAAATCAAACAAATTACAATTCACACAATGTAAAGTAAACCAGTAGAAGCCGTCTGTATATATATAATGATCAAAAGAGTTTTTTTTTACAAAATGTTTGTTCGAAGACCAAAATATCAAAAATTGAAGCTTATAGCTTTTACAAAGTGACGTCATGAATGATGTTCACGGTAACACACTACTTCCCTAGCTACTCTGCGGAGCAGTCGACCCATAGCTGCGGAAACCCCTACAGTGTGACGATGATCGCGTCGTGGAACCTCTTCCAGAGTCATATCTGGAATGTCTGTTGTAAGACCCTCTAAATTCTGCTCCACGATCTGATAATCTTCTGCATACTGTGGTGGTTCTACTGCTGCTTCTCCTCGTCGCTGGATAGGAGAAGTGCCAGGAGGTCTATACGGTCCAACGTCTGTGTTATCAACAAATAGTTTGAGTTAGTCTTCGAATAAATATATAAAACAAAAATATTTAGATATGATAAAAATTCAAAAACATTTAAAAAAATAGAAAATTTGTGTACTTCTTACCGAGGTCTCCCCACTGAGCGTCCTTAGGTAGTGCTAGATATGGATCTCCTTGGAAATCCAACCCGGCATATGCGTAGTCATCGACCATCAGCATATGGTTTTGCAACCAGTCAAAGAAAATATCATCATATTTGACGATTGGTCCTGCCACGTGCTGGGCCATGAGCCGACACCATCGTAACATCCTCGGATCCCTAGGACCCGAAAATTTCCACTCAACCTGTAGACGAAACATAGGGACCCTCTCTAGGAAGAAGGACACTAACAAAGATTCATATCCAAATTGTTTCAGTTCTCCTCGCCTGCACTTGGTCAGTTGTCTTTTGATACTGCGCAATACTGCATCAGCCCAGTTAAATACTCGGGGCTCAGTACACTCGATGGCGTACTGGAAATAGCTCTGCAATGCCATATGGGGAGCGACACTTCTAGCCATCTGAGCAATCATGAAGAGAATAGTGCGGAGAGTCAAGTCAGTTACTCCCCAGATTGCCACTTTCCCTTTCTTTCTTTCGGCCTCAGGTACACAGTATTGGTTGCAATATTCACTCATTTTTAACCCACTTGCTCTGTTGTCGGTCAGACTGACATAGGACCCACGCCTGGATAATCCAGTCAAGAAATATATGTTCTCGATGTCAATAACTAATGTGTGAGCTCCTACAATGAAAAATTGCTGGTCCAGATCCCACATTCGGACTAGATACTCCAATAATCGGACTTGATCTCTCAGGCCCAGGATGCAGAAGTATTTTAAGAGACCACAATCTCTTAAAGCAGCTATGGTGGGAGGGTGATTTTCAGCATTTGCGTTATCCTCCTCATGTTCTCGTTCTCGCCACTCAAGCACCATGTCTGTGGCTATTTACCTGCATAAGAAACATACAAAGATAATTAATGATCTTATTCATGAAATGAATCTTTTCTATTGGCTAAACTTTTCAAAAAATTTTGAGTTCTGCGCTACTCGCAGGTGCCATACTATGCACAGTGTGAACTTCTCACAGGCAGCTTAAGGCCCACCTGCGAGAACGAGTCATTCTCACAGGTCCCATATGGGCCACCTGCGAGAATGCCTCCACGCATATAGGGTTCAAAAAACTAACTTAAAACAAAATTTTTAACCAATGAAATCAAATTTTTAAACCATGAAAAGATCAGGAATGAATAACCTACCAAGATGCTGTTGACGGCTTGTTAAATGATCACTCGTAGCTCCCGGAAATCAATGCCGAATTCATAGGGTAAAATGAGGGTTTTTAGAACTCAATGGTAAAAATATGAAATGATATGGTAAATTTGGTTATTTACTCATTTTAATTACTTTTTACTATGTCAATTTTGGGTTTTTTATGTTTATTTATTATTTAAACCTAATTACTAATGTGAAAATGAGTGTAATGACTTGCAGGTGTGAAACATGGATGATTATGGACAGATTTTTCTCCATTATGGTGTGATTCTGATTGTTTTTATGGTTTTTACATAAAACCTCGTGCGCCTTTTTGTCCATTCTTGCACTCGTGAAAAACATAAGAACGTTATCAAGCGTCGTTTTATCACTTTTTCGGGCTCGCTGTGGTTATACGAAAAATGAACCCCCCTGGAGCTTTCTTTAAGCTCTTTTCAGACTCTCTAAATATGAAAAGATTGTCGAGCGACCTTGCTATTTTCACACTCGATAAAGTATTTGAAGTACATGTCTTTCAAGCGATAGTTTAACCATTTTTCAGTCTCGTTGGACTACTGTACGAAAAAGGAACTGAGAGAGTTCTCTTTTAAGTGTTTTTCCAAACTCTATAATCTTGAAAAATCTTCGAGTTTACTATCTTTGGACTCGTTAAACAAACATTGACAGACCTGTGATGGGACCGAACCACTCCTTCTTAGGGTTCGTTAAAAATACTCCGAGGGACTCGTCCGAAGGATAAGCTTATATCAACAAGCATATGTGATCCTCTTCAAGCTTGCGTAAAAATAAAGAGGTACTTTCCAGAAATGGTGGGGGAAAATTTGAGAAAGGGATATGTTTCATCTTCGTATTGATTGGCAGTAAGTGTCGCTCTTGAACATGACACCCCCTATTCATCATTTGAAGTTGGTTTGAGAAATCCATTTGTCTCTCTTTCGATTGATTACAATGTCTTTCCATGTGTCGTCTTTGAGTCAATGCTGCCAAATCATTGGTCGTGTCGTTCATATGTTCAAGAGAAGTCCATCTGAAACCTATATTGAGTCGGCCATCTGCAGTTACCTATTCTCTCTGTGTCGGCCTTCCTTGTGTCCAGTCCAATTTGCAAAATGCTTTGTTTCACCTTCAAACTCTGTTACTCATTTCGTGTCATTGATGGGGGATACATCAAGGCCTTCCTGTGACGAGTTTTGTTTCGTCGACTTCAACACATTATCCAGAATCAAGACTTAGAAATTATTTAGTACCTTGGAGCTTGCATGCCTCAATGACAAGTTTCTCGCTTTCGACAGTGGGTTTATATCATTGACCCCTGATCGAAAGATTCCTTCAGATGTTCGACATCAACTCATTTATTCACACTCGATAGATTGTACTATATTACCTTGGGAGTCATTGACATCAATGGTGATTTCCCTCGCACTTGTTAATGGTTGCATCAATGACCGGTAATCAAGTGGTTTCTGCCATGTTCGACTTCAAAACATGTAATCACATGGTTAGATTCGTACTTTGGGCGATGAGATTGAAGACCCTGGATATTCTCTTTATGATCTAGATTGCGATGGAGTATGTATAATTTGCGACACATAGGTCCACTGTGTATGTTTCGTGGCTATGTCGTCTTGATTAAAATATTGTCGCATAGATTCACAGTGTATTCAGGTGGCTATGCTATATTGTGACAACATGGATCCACAGTGTATGATTGGTGGCCATGACCTTTGTTTATGATGTCATTAGTCTATGATCTGAGTATGAGAATTCCTACCTCAGAATTGATATATATGATATTCTACAGATGCTTGGATGTTTGTAGGTTTCCGATTAGATGTGCTCTTAGTTCTTGACACACACATGCAGCTTACAAAGTCTATCGACTATCACTGATTCCAATCTCAGACTTTGGGGGGCATTCTATTATCCATAATTTTGGTGTCATGTTGATGTAATGATGATGGAGAAATTAGTCTCTTCACTAGAACACTTGCCTGAGAAAAGTTACCTTTGTCTCTTTCCTGAAATCATATTTTTAAGGGAGGTTCGCATGCTACCTATATATTTGCCTACGAGAATGTATGATTCTTGCAGGCTGCATTAAGACAGGGTGTGAGGGGTTCGCACTGTACCTAACTGCTAGGGTGCGAACATCTTCTAAAGAAAGGAAAAAAATAGATTCTCGAACATTCTAGAAGGGAATCTTCTAGAAGGGTGAAATGGCATTCGAATGGTTATCTAAGTATTGGATTTCTTAATATCTTGGGATCATTCTTATCCAAGTAACTAATCCATTCTTTCTTATAAATTGAGGAGAATGCTCATGGAAAAGGTTAAGCAACAAGCTAGCAAGAGATTTATTGGAGAATTAGTGTAATATTGTATGAAGGACTGATGCTACAGCAGCTAGAGACACCAACAAGGTTATAAAAAGTGGTTGATCTTCTTCATGCATGAGAAAGTGTGTGTGTCAGAGCTAGGAGCCATCGAAAGGAGACTTGCAACATCAAGGCTCAGGTTGTAATTCTTTCTTTCTATCAATTTAATACAATAATATGTCCCTTTCCCATAAAGTTGATGTCACTTTATTACATAACTCCTTGATCATATGTATAGATTA
>ML788796.1:165702-182253 GCA_009831015.1 Picea engelmannii
CCACAACAAAGAATGATACATCCAAGTAACAAACCATCACAGATTGCAAATTTCCAAATTAAGTCTAGAGACATGCAACTAAGGAGGTCAAGAAATAATCAACAGTCAATGAGTAGACAATGCTGTAACAATAATTTTGACCTATTGAACAATGAGATTGAATGCTACATCTGTCATAACTATGGACATAAACCTGTTGATTGTCGATTGAGGAACTATGAACCAGATTTGAATTCCCCTGCTGAAAATGTCAAGGCTTGGAAGAAGAAAGAAAGTGACAAGTGTGGATTAGTGTTGTCAGCTCAAAGAAAAATGAACCCTTGGTATATAGACAGTGGATGCTCCAAACATATGATGGGAGACAAAGGTAAGTTTCTATCTCTAAGTGAAAGAAAATCATGAAACATAACCTTTGGAAATGATGCTCTAGGTAAAATAAAGGGTAAAGGGATGGTGAGTTTAAGTAATGGAAAAGGAAAAACCCAAGATGTTCTACTTGTAGATGGGCTGAAAAATAATCTTCTCAGTGTAATTCAAATGTGTGACAGAGGATGTGAAGTGGTGTTCATGTCCAAGGACTGCAAAATAAAGTCTACAAACTCAGGACAAGTGGTGGCCAAAGGCATAAGGACAGAAAATAACGTATATGTGCTGAAAGAAAATAGAGAAGAGTGTCATCTAAGAGAACATGATGAAAGTTGGTTATGGCATAGGAGACTTGGACATATAAACTTTGACCACTTAATCAAACTCAAAAATCTCGAGGCAGTAAAAGATCTTCCTAGAATATCAAAGCCCCAAGATTCAATATGTAAACCCTGCCAAGTAGGAACACTAACCAGGACATAGTTTAAGTCCAAGAGATTTACTTCAACAGAGAAACCACTCCAACTAGTTCATATGTATTTATGTGGATCATCAAGACAGGAAGGCACAGGGAAAGAAAACTACTTCATGCTGATTATTGATGATTACTCCAGACTTACTTGGGTTGTCTTTCTCAAAGAAAAAGATGAAGCATTTGAGAAGTTTAAAATATTTAAGGCTTTAACTGAGACTCAAACATGTAAGAGGTTAAAAGAAGTAAGATCAGAATGAGGAGGAGAGTTTATGTCAAGTGATTTCAAGGAATTCTATGATAAGCATGGGATCAAGGGAAAATACACAATCCCAAGTACTCCACAACAAAATGGAGTAGTTGAGAGGCAAAATAGAACAGTGCAGGAAATGGCCAGGTCAATGATGAATGAGAAGAACATTGGTCAAACCTAATGGGTAGAAGCAATACACACAACAATCCATGTTTTTAACAAATCCCACCTTACACCACAAAGTGACAAGACACCTTATGAACTGCGGTATGGGAGATCTGCTTCAATCAAACACTTCAAAGTCTTTGGGAGTAAATGTTACATAAAGAATAATGATGAGAACCTTGGAAAATATGATGACAGGGCTGATGAAGGTATCTTCTTAGGATATGCTACAAATAGTAAATGATACAGATGCTATAATAAGAGGCTACATAAAATGGTTGACTGTATTGACGTAAAAGTTGATGAAGGAATCCCAGCAAGCGAGGGGTACAATAATGAGTCTTCTACATAGGACACATCTAAAGCTGAAGATGAATAGGTCCAAGAATCAGAAAACAAAGATTTTGAATCAAATGAAGACACAAATACTTAGACAGACTCAAATCAGAAGGCAACTTCAAATTCCTCCTCCAGAATCACTCAAAAGAATCATCCTGCAAGTCAAATAATTGGTGAAAAAGACAAAGGTGTACAAACCAGGAGAAAGATAATCAAAAATACCGAGCAATCACATATAGTTTTCATATCCATGCTGGAACCCAAGAATTTTAATGAAGCTAGCAAAGATGACCATTGGGTTAAAGAAATGAATGATGAACTTGATCAAATTGAGAAAAACAATACGTGGGAGATGGTTCATAGACCTGAAGGTAAAAATATCATTGATCCCAAATGGATCTTTAATAATAAGTTGAATGAGAAGGGACAAGTTGTCAAGAACAAAGCAAGATTAGTCTGTAAAGGATATTCTCAAATAGAAGGACTGGATTTTGATGAAACTTTTGCACCCGTAGCAAGATTAGAAGCTATCAGAATATTTATTGCCTATGCTTATCATAAAAGGTTTAAAGTCTATCAAATGGATGTCAAGCCATCTTTTTTAAATGGAGATTTAAATGAAGAAGTCTATATGGAACAACCAGAAGGTTTTTAACTGTCTGATAACCTTGACTTAGTATGCAAGATGAAGAAAGATTTATATGGGTTAAAACAAACCCCTCGTGCCTGGTATCATAGACTGGATACGTATTTCAAAGACAAAGGGTTCAAGAGAGGAACAATAGACAACAATCTATATATCAAAACAGAGGGTAATGATTTTCTCATTGTGTCGGTCTATGTAGATGACATCATCTTCGGATGTAATAAGGATCAATTGGTACAATGGTTTGCTTTTGCCATGAAGTCTAAGTTTGAAATGTTTATGATAGGTGAACTGTCATTTTTTCTTGGTTTGCAAATTACTCAGAGGTTTGAAAGGATGTGTATTTCTCAAGAAAAATATCTAAGAGAAATGTTGAAAAGGTTTCAAATGGAAGATTCTAAACCTGTGGGTACACCTATGGTTACTGGATGCAAATTAAGCAAGGATGATGACTCACCTGATGTTGATCAAAGTTCATATAGGTCAATGATAGGCAGCCTGTTGTACATCACAACATCTTGCCCAGACATAATGCATGTTGTTGGAATGGTAGGAAGATATTAGTTTGCACCTAAACAAAGTCATTTGCAAGCTATAAAACAAATATTCAGGTATTTGAAAGAAACAATGACTTATGGTCTGTGGTATCCCAGAAATCAGAATTTTTCAGTTAACTGCATATTCAGATGTAGATTGGGCAAACTTTGTTGATGAGAGAAAAAGCACCAGTGGAGGAGCATTCTTCCTAGGTGACTCATTAGTAGCATGGCTTAGTAAAAAGCAAGGTTTCATTTCTTTATCAACTACAGAGGCATAGTACATTGCTGCTGCTACCTGTTGCACTCAGGTATTATGGATGATTCAGACACTTGCAGACTTGGAGGTAAAATACACTGCACCGATCCCAATTCATTGTGATAACACTAGTGCCATCAGTGTGTCTAAGTATCCTATATTCCACTCCAAGACCAAGCATATTCCCATAAAATACCATTTTCTGAGAGAGCAGGTCACCAATTAGGTTGTTCAGGTCCATTACATTTCAACCACAGAACAAATTGCAGACATATTTACTAAACCCTTAGCCAAGACACCATTTGAATGTCTCCGACAGAAGCTGGGTGTCCTCCCGTCTCACACCTAAGAGATTCCATCCTGTTAGGGGGAGTTTTGTATTGATTGAATATCTAATACCTCCTAAAAATACTGCAACAACTCAGGGGGAGCATGTTTTCTTTGACATTGATGTCAAAGGGGGAGAAAAGGAGTGGTCCGGATCAGATGCTACAGTTGGAGGTCCAAACAGATTAGTGCAGTTGTTCAGGGTTTCCATCAATGCCAAAGGGGGAGATTGTTGGCATGTTTACAGGCAGGTGTCCTTGTCATTGGTGGAAAGTTCAGAGTATGCAGAAATGGAAAAACAAGGACAGGTTCAGATACCGGGAGTTGGAGGAGTCAAGATTCGAGACTCTCCATCACAGGAGTCCCGAAATCGTGAAATGCGAAACCCCAAAAACCTGAAATAGGCACATTGAACGAAGGTTCGAATACCGGTAGTTGGAGGAGTCAAGAGTTGAGACTCTCCAGCACAGGCGTCCCAAAATCGCGAAATACAAAACCCCGAAAACCCAAAACAGACACTTCGACCAGGATTTCGGATACCGGGAGTTGGATATGTCAAGGACCCTCACGACAGGAGTCCCGAAGCGGGGAAATGCGAAACGTCGAAATATGTTGGTCCGACTCCATTTCGGAGTTTCAGATACTGGGATTTCGCAGAACGGGAGTTGGAGATGTCAAGGACCATCACGACAGGAGTCCCGAAGTGGTGAAATATGAAACACCAAAATATGTTGGTCCAACACCATTTCGGAGTTTCGGATACTGGGATTTCACAGACTGGGAGTTGGAGATGTCAAGGACCCTCACAACAGGAGTCCCGAAGTGGCGAAATGCGAAATGCCAAAATATGTTAGTCTAACTCCATTTCGGAGTTTCAGATACCGGGATTTCACAAATCGAGAAATCAAAGAACAAAGGAACTTTAACTTTCGAAGTCGTGATATGCAAAATCGCGAAATAATCCTAGTCGTCGGATTGAGGATTGATTTGGACCGTTGATCAGACATGACGAAGGCCCGTGAAGTATCAAAATCACGACAAGAAATGGACCGTTGGGTCCATAAGACATGTGGCGACAGATCGTCATTTCGCTGACTGGAAAGTCGAGGAACAGGGTTCCCTAACCTCTCGAACTCGCGATATGTGAAATCACGAAAAGCAAAAATGCGAAATTGTGACATGGAGTATATATCGGAGATCACGACTTGAAGAGGCGAGATGCCTCACAACAGGAATTCGCGACATTCAAAATCACAAAATGCCGAAATGATCGAAGCCAGTCCAGCTAAGATCTTTTTTCAGAGTTTCGAAGATCGCGACTTGGAGAGTCGAGATGCCTCACAACAAGATTTCCTAAATGTCGAAATGCGAAACACGTTTTGGATTAGCCTGTGGTCACATCCATTGGTCACATCAGCGGAAGATGGAGGAAGGAGCTAGTGCAACAAAACTCAATTTTGGAGTTTCGAGGATTAGTACGTGAAGCGTAAAGAAACCTTAACCACAAGAATCCTGAAATGCCGAAATGAAAAACGGAGAATTAAACGCAAGACCCTATGAACTCCATCCAACGGTGCAGGTGAACTTGAATATGATCGGAGGGCTATTGTTGCACTTCACAGTGTAACTGCTAGAAACGACTGATGGTTTCTGCCGAAGTACTTGAAGAGGCCTCAGCATGATCGCCAGATAAGATGAAGAGGCTCGAGGCATCTTCCAGTGATTGAAGACTATTCTTAGAGGCGATTGACAGATGGATGGGCGTTGAAGCCTGTAACTACAACAGAGAGGATTAACTCGACTATGATAGAGAAGATGAAGAGTCTCAACTGCCAGACAGGTTGAGAAATCTCAGCATAACACCCAGTGATGTTGGATGCGTGGGTTGAACTGCCAGAGAAGCTGAAGAGTTGCAATGATGATCAGGTAGAGTACTCGACATGAGGAGTTTGGTGGATATTGCATGGAAAAGGATCACAGAGACGAGGGAATGGATAAAAAAAGAAGAGATCGGGGTTGTTGCTATTGAGGGTGATTGACGTGTGAAGAAGGAGGCAGAGTGCAACAACATAAATGCACAGAAGAGGTGTGGTGCACTGAATGGACATGGCACACAGAGAAAAAATGATAGAAGAACATAAAGCGTAAGAGGAGTGTGTAGAAGACACTGATGTAGACAGAGAAACATAGTGTAGCAGATTAGTGATGAGACTGGTAAGTTTATGAAGAACTTTATTTCACTGTAATAAGTGTTATTAGCAAATATTTATATTTCAGGGTGGTAGGGAGGTGATAGGGAGGACGATTGTCCTCAGAGGTTCAAGTGGGTGCTTGAACGCAGGGAGTTGTAGCTTCCATCTAGTTGCAGCCAGAGAAATCGGGGTGGCAGGGTGGTGCAAGGGAGAACTGGTGTTCTTTMTTATATAGGTTGGTGCCTGTTTGACTGGAAGTTGGTGCTGGAACACTTAGGGAGTTGGTTCTTCCTTCTAGTGGGTGCTAGAGAAACCAGGGAGTTGGTGCTAGAGAAAACAGAGAGTTGGTGCTCTCAGCAAGTTGCTGCTTGCAAAACAGAGGTTGTAGCCTCATTATGAGTTGGTGCTCATATGTATGATAATGTAAAGAATGTAAAGATTACTTATCATATAAATAAGAATAGGTTTTTACCCTATATGGGTTTCCTCAGGAAATATCTATCTCTGTGTATCTCATATGTGTGACGGATGTTGAATGTTCTATTGCTTACTTCCCTGCATTATTGTGACTGTCATTAAATGTTGTGTAAAGAGTTTAAAATAAGAATAATTGTTTAAGCATGGTAACAACTGATTCAACCCCCCCCCCTCTTAGTTCTACAACAGACTTGTCATCCCTTTTGATGAATCCAGAGCCAAAAATATACATTTTTCCACATATACGCTCCCTATCTACTATATAAGATGCGTATATGTTGGCTGCTCTACTACAGCTCGCGTACATCGGGATTTGTGCCAGAAAATTCAAAAATGAAGTTAGGTTTCCATGTCACGACAGGAGATCTCTGATCCTTGGCCTTCCATATACTAAAAACGTTCCGACTCAACCCTTCGGTTGCATCCTAAAGGCTATAAAAACACAATTCCGAGCCATGGAAAAGAGGAAAAAGCATTCAACTTTGAGAGCAAAGTTACTCTGGAGAAATTACTTCATATTGAGTTTGCATCCCTTTGTCCCTCAAGTATGAACACAATGTTCAACCCCCAAGCTCTTTCCCTATTGTTGAGGGGACCTCATTGCCTCTTTCCTATGAGTTTTCCTTCGGTGGAGGATTGAAGTGGTGGATACCCAGTTGGAAGGAACTTGGTTTTTTGGTTTCGCACTATTGATATTATGGTAGCTACGAGAGGTATTTACCTCCACGTGTAAACCTGGAAAGGATATAATATTTTGGGAAGCAATAAGAAACCCTAATGAGTTGGCTAATAACCCTAGAAGACTTGTCGACTCAAGAAGAAAATTTATATTAGGTTATTAGCCTCCAAGAGAAGAAGTCGGTCAGAAATAATAATATATACTGAACAGATAGATACCCAGAATGAGAAGTCAACCCAATAAGTTAGCCAGAATTAGTATAAATACAAGAGGCCAGTTCTCATTTTGGCAGGCAGTCTCAGAATTGCAGAGTAACACTTGTGCGCACTGCAGTTGCCCAGTTTTTGCGCAGGTTTGGAGGACAATTGTCGTTGCAGCTGCTGCAGCTAGTAGTTATGCTTGGACTATCTTTTGGCTAGGGTTTGTAACATTTGATCAGCTCTTGTTAGTGTTCTATCCTTGGGGAAATGTGCACTACCCTTTGTTTGGCTATCTAGCCTAGGGTTTTCTTCCGGAGTGATTCTATGTCAAGGTTAAGTTTCTCGGAGGGTGGCTTCGGCCTATGGTTGGGTGACAAGGGTATTTTCAATGGTAAAACAAGCACACATATATCATATTCTAATAGGTTATGGGCCCACACCTCCTTCATTCAGTCTAAACGTTGGAAGGAAACATAGCCGCTAGGATATTGAGTTCGCTGAGGAACTGTCACTAGGGTTACTAGCAGAAGAAGCTTCGAAGACACTGCCTCTAGGGTTACTAGCAGGAGCAATTGCAGAAAACCTAATCCTCTTTTTGAGGCACCTTAAGTGAATGGATTGACCTAATCTCCGAATATATCAGTGCACTCTAGCCTAGCGCATCTCCTGATACTCTCAGCAAGCCAAGACGTGAAGTTGTGGTCAAATCTAGGGTTTGACCAAGTCAAAGCAGCCATAACTTATTCTATGAAGTCAGAAAACAAGTTAGATGGAGCCTCTAACTTCAGAGTGTGGAAGATAAGGATTGACCTCATCCTTTCCAAGAATAAAGAGTTGGATATCGTGAAACCAAAGTTTGAAGAAGGGAAAGAGAAGGAACCGCAGAACGTTGCAACTATGGAGAGTTTCAAAGACAGTGATATCAATGCTATGAGTATCATAGTGGAATCCATAAAAGACCACTTGATACCCTACATCTCCCATATTGACTCATCGAAGAAGATGTACGATGCCCTAACAAACCTCTTCTCAGTCAGAAACATTGGACAAGTAATGAACATGAAGAATGAGCTCCGTGACATGAAGATGAATGATGATGACAACATAACATCATACTTTGTGAGAATTTCTCAGTTAAGAGATCAACTACAAGCTATTGAAGAGATCATCTCAAAGAAGGAGTTGGTAAACATAGCACTCAATGGTCTTCCCAAGATGTGGGATGCATTTGCCACAAGCATGAACACAAGAAAAGAGTATCCGACATTTGAATAACTTTGGAATTGTTGTGCTCAAGAAGAATCAAGGATCAGTGCAAAAGAGAAACCCCAAAATAAGTATGATGATCAATCCTTCACAACAAGATTCAAGAACTTTAGGAACAAAAGGAAGTTTGGCTCAAGGAGGAAGCCAAATCAAGAGAAAGACATTTCAGGAATACAATGCTTCAACTGTCGAAAGTATGGTCACTACAAGAATCATTGTTCCGAGCTAAGGAAAAGGAAGGAGAAACATGAAGCATCAGTTGCCGAAAAAAAGGAACCTACAAAGAAGACTAAGCAGGATGAAAGAGACTTCTTCTTATAAAGGTAACAATACTCTTCTTATTTCTTGTACATATCTCGTTTGCATCATCTCTATACATATCTTGTATATATATTCCTTGAAAGATAATGTATTCCAAGAAGAACTATGCCTATGGAAGAACAACAAGATAAGGATTGATATCATTAGATAAGAAAGGATGAAATACGCCGAATCAATCACGAAGAGACTCAGAAGAAGCAAAGACATAAAGAAGTTAGAGAAATACTTATAACATTTTTGTAGAAGACAACAAGATGTAAGCGTGGACTCTGTTAGACAGAGAGAGCCAATTATATATTGCAGAAGACAATAAGGATGCAAATGAAAGCATGGACTCTATTAGATAGAGGGAGTCGATTATATGCATTCATACATGAAGCAAGGATTAGGAGGGATATCATCCTATGATCCATTGAATATGATGAAGTATATATCTATGATAGCAGCCATGAAAGACAGTACGTGTTCAATTCAACCGCAGAATAAGACTTCTTCAAAGAAAGTCCTCTAAGTATCCTTGGTTGTCCATCCACATCCGTGATCCTATGATGAAAGAAATAAATGGAATCTTTAGAGAATGGAATCTACTCCATGGACCCAAGAGCTAAACACGAGGAAGAACATAAATATTCCAAGAAAGAAAGAGAAGACAAAACAACCAGTCATTGTATCAAGAATCACAAGATTGTCAGCCTGATATAAACTCAATAAAATCAATCAAGCAGAGGAACCGAAAGTCGTGATGAAGAATAGTGTATGGAAGACTTATGAATGAAAGCATTGCGAGATCTATAACTAGAGGTTCTCCCAGATGGAGGGAGAAGACTATGATGATTATTTGTTCTAGTACACCATACGTATCTGTACATGAGTCATTATATCATCCGCAACATCCATGAGTTGGAGTTCTACATTAGATGAATGCAAAGAATGTTCTCCAGAGAAATTGAATAAAGAGCGTATGAAGAGCAACCTCAAGACTTTGAGGCATATCACAAAGAGACCCTTGCATGCAGATAGAAGAAGACAACTTGGTGGAGAACCTCCAGTGCACAGTAGAAGTGTGGTGAAGATTTTCTATAACAAAGATATTGTATTAAGATGATTATTAAGTAGATCATATATCATTATGACAGAAGAAGTGCCACATGGATATGTTCCAGTTTTCAAACAATGATATACTCTATTGATCAGAGCTACATGAAGCCTTCATAGAAAATCAGTGTTCCAGACTAAAGTACATTTGAAATCAAGCATTACATTATCCATGATGAAGTCCAGGAAGGAGAAAGTGGTTCTCGAATACATATCTCCACAGATCAACAGATACGTAGACATTTTGGTAAAGCTTCTATCCAAGATAAACGCGTTTGCGTACTCAAGCTAGAGCTCATGGAGACGACTTCCTTATTGAAAAAGTAAGAGATGACTCCCAAGTTGGGAGGGAGCACTGGAAATATTACTAAGGACATTCATTCTCAAGATTGAAAAATAGTCCATCTCGGACAGATGCTTTCCTGTTCGGAAAGTGGATTGATATTTTTTACGGACAACGATTTCCCATTGTGGTTAACATGGGAAATGGTCCAGATTGCTGATGTATAATAGACAACGACTTCCCATTGTGGTTAACATGGGGAGTGGTATAGGGAAGTCTCTCTTCTTGAGGGTTACTCAAGAAGACTAGCCTGCCTCACCAGACAACGATTTATCATTGTGGTTAACATGAGGAATGATCCATTTTGGAGGTTGATATAGGACAGTCTTTTTCTCTTGTGGTTAACAGAGGAAATGGTCCAGACAGTCATTCATTAGGGTTTATACATTCTCTCCAGGGTGCACTTTGATTAGTGTAGGAGGAATGGCCCAGGGTGGAGAATGGTCCAGGCTTAACAATCAGGGACATGCATTCCTTAGGGTTTATACATTCTCTCCAAGGTGCACTTTGATTAGTGTAGGAAGAATGGCCCAGGGTGGGGAATGGTCTAAGTTTAGAAGACATGACAGTTATTCTTCCTTGCTTGAGAAGAATAGTCCAGATATCTCATTGTTCTACTCTGAGGGAAGATATTCTTTCAGATCTCATGGATGTGAGTGAAATATTGGCCTAGATGATTTAGTTTATATCATAACATTGTTTCTGTGCAGGTTGGTATCAGATGATTGTTATGAAGACTATATGACAATAGATGTATACTACTGTGGTGGATGTGTTCCACTATTCGTGACTATACGTTGTTGATCAAGTACTTGTGTGTTACTTGGTGTGGTAGTGTACCATTGGATTGCAGTTATGTACTACTATGGATAGACACATTTGTGTTCTATTTTGTTCTGATTGCCTTGAATACTATCAATAGTTTATTGGAAATAATTATCAGCCAGATGAATGATGAACATAGATTTTCCAGACAGAAAATGGTTCAGAACATTTACTCTTCTAGATTAGAAGAATGGCTCTTATATCACTCTATGGAGTGAGAATCATGTCTGATTACTCAGATAGAGTATGGTTTTGAGAGATGATGCAGCTGATGGTGATGATGGTGCTCATGATCTAGTCATGATCTAGTCTATATAACTATGTTGATGCTACCGAGTGAATGGTATGTCTTGTGCTCAATTCCATTACCTCTAATACCTCCCTAGATAGGAGGGTGTGTTGATATTATGGTAGCTGCGGGAGGTATTTACCTCCATGTGTAAACCTGACAATGATAGAATACTTCGGGAAACAAGAAGAAACCCTAATGAGTTGGCTAATAACCCTAGAAGACTTGTCGGCTCAAGAAGAAAATTTATATTAGGTTATTAGTCTCCAAGAGAAGAAGTCGGCCATAAATAATAATATATACTAAACAGATAAATACTCAGAATGAGAAGTCGGCCCAGGCAGTTAGCCAGAATTAGTATAAATAAAAGAGGTCAGTTCTCATTCTGGCAGGCTGTCTCAGAATTGCAGAGCAACACTTGTGCGCACTGCAGTTGCCCAGTTTCTGTGCAGGTTTGGAGGACAGCTGCCGTTGCAGCTGCTGCAGCTATCAGTTACACTTGGACTATCTTTTGGCTAGGGTTTGGAACATCTGATCAGATCTTGTTGGTGTGCTATCCTTGGGGAAAGGTGCGCTACCCTTTGTTTGGCTATCTATCCTAGGGTTTTCTTCTGGAGTGATTCTCTGTCAAGGTTAAGGTGCTCGGAGGGTGGCTTCGACCTATGGTTGGGTGACAAGGGTATTGTCAATGGTAAAAAGAGAACACATCTTTCATATTCTAACACGAACCATGCCGACACGAAAGTCTCTAATGTTGTAACTTCTGTTGATCAATTATTAATAGAAATACTCCTTTCCTATTCTATTGGTATCCTGAAAATATATGATTATTATCCATGGGCATGTTTATAATGTTTATTAATGGATTATGCTATATGATGTGCTAACCCCTTTATATCATCACTATGTACTTTCTCTACTTGTTTGTTGAGAACTTATTGCAGGTATAAAGCTTTGGGTTAAAGTGCTCAACGGTAGAACATCATCAGACGTTGGATCGAGGTAGGATTTTTTCTTATCTTGCACATTAGTTTTTTATAGAATATGTTGGAATCGAGTTGATTTTTACAGTCATACCTGCCTGTTGTAGTTTACCCTTGGCCATAGAGAGTTTTTCCCTCATAACACCCCTCAAATTCACGACATGTTGTTTTATATGATTTATGAGGTTTTTTGTTAATGTTTCAGTCTAAATATTTCTGCCAACACATTCGTTGTCTCGATACCTTTCCAACAAGGTATCACGAGCTCAATTCTGACACCTGCATCTCAGGATATGTCCATTTGAAAAACGGTGCTCATCAACCCTTGATTATGCCTATGGGTGAATCTAGGTTGTTGATCCTTAACATGAAAATAAAAATTTCACATGCATAAGAGAATTCAATATTGAGTGGTTTAAACAGTTTTAACCCCTTTAGCTAATTTGTATAAGAACCCGGGGAAGACATAGGACATGGGGCGTGTAATGTAATTTTAGCCAATTACCATTCTAGAAATTAAGAAAATAATAAAAAAATGAAATAAGAGATTAATTAAAATGTCCTACGTTAATTACAATTAATAAACAAAAATTAATAAATTTACCCCCAAATCTATGTGAAAATAAAAAATTACTAAAAGTAAATTAAAAATAATAAAATATTCCCACAACCCACGTGAAATTAGAAATTACTAAAAATAAATTTAAAAATAATAAAGTATCCCCCCACCCACATGAAATACAACCCAAATTCTTCGTTGTTGGAATGAAATTCCCCAACACAAAGTCTTTGTCGTCAGAATGATTGTTGCATGCCCTCTCTGATGGACTAGGCTCACTCCAATGGCTAAGCTTCTGAAGACACATATCTCTAATGGGTTATAACTAATATTAAAATAATATTTTTGATATGTGCACACTCCCCAAAATTAAATATTAAAATAATGCAATTCCAATGGGCCATCGGGGTCTCGTGGTCGGAAGTGGTAAGTCTTGGTAAATTCCCTGACGGTAACTTTCAACGACAAAGTCTTCTAATGATATAAATTGTTGGGCGCATGCCTATTTTGGGAAGAAAGTCTATTTTGGGCACAGACCTATTTTTTGAGAAAGATATGTTTTGGGGAAAGACCTAATTTTGGAGTGCGCACAACAAGTGACAAGAAAACAACATGCGGGAAAGAAGGAAAAACAACATGCAAGAAAAAAAACAATGTGGCGCGCAGGCAGACAAGCCTAACCATGATAGGGTTAGGGTTTTTGAAAAAGATTGTAAGAGCTATAAGCCTATAAAGTAGTATAAATAAGAACCTAGGAGGTCTAGGTTAAAAAAAGAGAGATGTCAATTAATTATTGAGAGTTAATTGGTTGGGAAGCTACTGATTGTAATAATTTTTATGGAAGGGTCGAATAATTTTGTCTTGAGGTTTAGGTCACAGTATGAGGATCTTTGTGTGATCTAGTCAGTCTCACGGATGGTACTTTCCCTCCTTTTGATTGTATTACTAAAAATGTAATGCACGTGGAGAAATATTTTTCAGCCGAATAAATAAAAGAGTAGATAAGCCAGATCTTTGTGAACATATCCCCATGAAGGGGTGAACCATGGTAAACCTTGTGTTCTATGTGATTATTAATGAATGCTTTACTTAGCTTAATAATGGATAGTTAAAATAACTCTATCGTCATGCATGCATAGGTTTAAGGATGAATAAGTCATAGAAATAGATGAATGATTAACAAGGATAATGCATAAGGAAGAAAGAAACCAACCACAATCCCCACTCACTCCTATGCTAGAAACACCTAAGTATTGCAGTGCCCCATAAAAACTATCTTGGGTGAGACTGCGTTGTGCACCCTATGTGCAGCGTTGCCTTCTAGTTTACTAGGAGAGCTGATAGTTTTGTGGGTTTTGTTGAAAACCTGTTTGATATCAGAACATGGGTCAACCCAAGAATAAGTTAACCAACAAATGGTTTTGTTGCTGGTTGGAACTGCACTGGATTGAGTGGATGAGATCCATGGAAGAAACGAGCGGAGGATGAAAGTATAGAAGGGAATGTTCAGGCCATGGAATCCAATGAAGGTGGAGATTGAAATATGGTTGAAAACAAAAGAACTTGAGTTTGCGCAGAAGGACAACATAAAACCTAAGTTAACACTACACAAATATATCAACAAATACGTGTTTAGCGACTTGCATGAGGTATTTTTCTGTGATTTCCCACATTTGTTGCAGGAGTGGGTATTGAGGTTAAATGATAACCACCCTACAAATCAGATCAGACAGCTGGACTAGAGTCCCGTGGAGATCGCCCAGTTACAACAAGTTAATAACAAATTTAAGCACACAAAATATTTATGGTTATACAATATTGTTGAAGGGTTTATCACTAAATTTGCAGTAGATACTACGAAGTCCCACACCACAGCAGGGCATGATTTTCCAAAGGGTTCAAGAGGTAGGTACATCAGATCATTCTATACTTCAATCAAGATTTTATTATATGACAACGACATGATCACCATGGAATCATATAGCTAAACTTCCTTGCATGCATTGGGGAATGGGGGAAACACTAACATGAGGTTGATATATGGACATGAAGATGGATAAGGGAAAGAAAAAGGAGACCATATATCCAATCATCATGGAAGAGGATCAGATAAATAATATAATGGAAAAATCTAGAAAGACGCGTAGTGCAATACCCTACCAATATAAAATTAATAACAAGAAGAGAGCCATAGCTGACAGAGAGGGCTTGGTGAGCGATGAAGAAGAAGTGGAGGATCTTCGGGATGTGGAGAAGATTCAAGAAATCCTGTACACAACATATGAAAGGAAAACATCCAGGTTCAGAAACATAAGGCATAACTCCAATCCATATCACCATCAATGTGGAACCTACAACCCCATGTGTGACTAATACATCAGAAAGAACACCAACCTTTAGGCAATCAAATTTTAGTGGAAGAACAACAACAAGACATGGATCCAATCAAGGAAAATCAACTGGGGGGGTCAAGTTGAGGAAGTAATAGTCAATTATCTACACCACATAGAGGTAGTAGTTCAACACAATTCAAAATGGTAGGACATGATCCCATGACCAAATTACCATAATTTTGGGGAGAGGCATCAGAAGACCCTGAAAATAATTCATTCATTTGTGAGAAGATCTGGGAAGTAAAGTAGATCATATATGAGGATAAAAATCTCATGCAGTTAGCTATCACACTAAGAGACCAGTACATGAATGAAATGATTGAAATCAGGAAGAAACCAGGTGAGTTTGTTTGGGAGATTGATCGTATGTTCAAACGTCTGAAAGGTAAGTTAAAATATGAAATAACTGACATGAAACATAGACACTTATTTTTGAACTCACTATTACCACATTTCAAGTATCCTTTAAGACAACAAAAGTTCCAAACTTAGGCAGAGGCTCTGCAGGAAACCCTACAACTGGAAGAGAACCAATATCAACGGACAAATCTAGCAATAGAGGAGTTGAAGGAGGATATGGAGAATCTAACATTTCAACTTAACTAGAATAAGGGAAAAGAAAAAAGAGAAGTGGTGTGGTGTACACAATGTGTTGGCCCTTGACCAAGTTTTGAGGAACACTTGGTCATATTTGACCATTTTTGGGACTTTGACAGCTTGTCAAAGATGGAGCGCAACGCGAAGCGAAAATCATGGAAGCTAGACCCCTTTTTGGGTTTTTGGGGATAATGTAATGGGAAAGGGATGTCGACCCGTGGGTTTACCCATGCTTAGGCCCACTTTTGTATGTATATATATATGTCTAGGTCATATAGAGAAGTAGTGGATGATATATGTATGTGATGTAGGCTAAGTATCAAGGGGTGAATCTTTGTGATCAAGGCTTTGTGCATTTTGTGTAAGACTTGTAGAGCTAAGTGCAAGTCCTTGTGAGAGACTGTAGAAGGCTTTGTGCTGCGGTGCAAGGAAGACGGATCTGACAATCTGTACAGATATTCTTTCTTGTGCGAAGTAAGGGTTTTGTGGCTCTGTGTTGTAACCTGATTAACTGAAGCTAATAAAGAAGAAGACTTTGTAGACGTAGCCCTAGGGTGGGGGTGAACCACGATAAATCTGTGTTATGCTCTGTGCCTCAACCTGATGTGTTTGTTGTTGGAAATATGGCTACAGCAGAGATGACGCAGATGATCAAGGTTGTCATTGATGGCAATCGATTGTGTATGATGAACACAGATGCTGAATCTCAGATGTTGAAACGTAGATGCTGAAACACAAATGTTGAATCTCAGATGTTGAAACGTAGATGCTGAAACACAAATGCTGAATCTCAGATGTTGAAACGTAGATGTTGAAACACAAATGTTGAATCACAGATGTTGAAACGTAGATGCTGAAACACAAATGCTGAATCACAGATGTTGAAACGTAGATGCTGAAACACAAATACTGAATCACAGAGGTTGAAACGTAGATGCTAAAACGCATGCTGGAACACGACTGCTGGAA
>ML788796.1:195255-220023 GCA_009831015.1 Picea engelmannii
GGGCTGGGAAGCTCATTCTTGGGTTCTTCTTATAGTTCTTAAATCCTGGGGATTTAATTCCCCTTTTCTTAAATCTTGAACTATTCTTCTATTTCCATCCTTCACAAGGTTCTGCTTGATGCCCAAACTGTTCATGACAATAGGTCGCCTTTCGAATAGTGCCTTCTAGAGTCTTTGGCTCATCAAATTCAATTCTGTCCCGATAGTCCTTAAGTAGTCCACTGATGAAGCATTGTACCTTTTCCTTTTCCGCTTTTATATAGGGTACATACCTTAACAAATCAAGGAATTTGTTGACATATTCTTCTATAGTGAGTTGTCCCAGTTTGAATTCACATAACTCTTTAATCTTTTCGTCGAAATATTTTTCTGACAGATACTTCTTTCGGAAGTACTTCTCAAATCGTTCCCAAGACAGGTCCCGTTCACAAAACCCTTTCACATTCTTAAGTTCTTCCCACCAAATGGAAGCCTTTTAGTTCAAGTTGAAGGTGGCCACTCAGGCCTTCATATTTTCTGAAAAGTCATGGACTCTGAAATACTTCTTTAGTCCAAGCAGCTAGGCCTCTACTTCCTCTCCCTTCTTTATTTCACCTTCGAAGGAGTGTGGTTTGGATTTTATGAATTCTTCGAATTTATGACCTTTGGAAGACTTTTGCTTCTTCTATTTTCTTCGGGAATAGGAACTAGTTCTGCTGCTAGAAGAACCCTTTGCATCGCCAGCTTCCTGCTCAGGGGAATCATCCGACGCTTGTCCTTTACCTCTGGGGTGGACCTTTTTCGAGGTACTCCTCTCAGTGTGGCCACTGATATGACCCTATTTCTGAGTTTCAGGTTCATGCTGCATTTGTCTTTGTAGATTAGATAAACTCTGCAGTAAAACTGTGTTAATTTTTGTTTGTTTTTCTTGTTCTTTCATCATCCTTTCATTGTCAGCCTTATAGCTTTGTAATTCGACCATGAGGCTCCTCATAGTCTCGGCTATATCTGGAGGGGTCCCTACTGCCCTCCTTTCATCAGACTCTTCGTCTCTATTGTGGGAGCCTTCCCCCACTTCATGGTGAATCACCATACTATGCGTTGATAGTTTCCTGCCGTTGATCTTCCGCTTGTGTGCAAAAAGGGAAAAACGCTGGTTGTTAGTCAATATCTATATTTATATATAACCAATACATAATTCATATTTTCACATGTACACACACAATAGGGTTTTTTTTCATTCTTAAATTCGTCTTTCGATTACGAAGGTTAAGACAGGGGGTTACTCCTTTTAGGAGTGTTTCGAATGGAGCTTTTGCGAAACTTATTCATGAGCCCAAGCAGGCCAAGTGTTGTAACCATGTTTTGATACCAATTTGTCACATACCCACTGTAATATAATAATTTTTTTTCTCCTTTTCTCGAGGGACATAATCCCTAAAATCCTATGGGGCTTAGCACAGGTTAGCTCTTCCCTTTTTCCACCTTCATGCGATCATTGATCATGATCACAAGCCAAACAACTAGTCACCTTTTCACATTTCGCGACTCAACGATATAAGCGGGTCGAGTCTTTCGACTCTGCAAACCCCAAAATGTCGTAACATTGAAAAATGATTTGATCGACAATTAGCCCCCTAGGCTATGCCTTGGCCCGTATGACCACTTCTCATAAGACTACAGTCTTATTCCCTTCGGGACTTATCAGTACGAGAGTTTGACTTCTTGTCAACGGGACTCCCGAATTCCCAATTTCTGATTTCTCGTAATGGCCTTCGTCACATTAGCCCTCTTGGCTATGCCTTGATCCAGGTGACCACTCCTCATAAGACCTCCATCCTCTTTCTTTCATAATTTATGAATACAAGAGCCCGACCACTTGTCAACGAGACTCCTGAATTCCCAATTTGCAAAATCTCGATGGAATCTTCCTTTTGGGACTCTCTTGGAATCCTGGATTGCTGCCACGTGTCCTCCATTAGATGGATGGTCCTCATCGTTTAACAATTTTGCGACTTGCGACCCCTAGTGAAACAAATCCTCGGTACCTGAAATACCGATGGGATCTCTATCTATGCCACGTATCCTCCACGGATGGATGGTACAGATTGTTTTGGGACTTACACCATGGAGTGTCCCGATCCCTTGTCAATGAGACCTCCGAAATCCCGAAGTCCAAGATCCTGAGATGGGTTATCTTGTGACACGTGGCCTCCCTTAATCGGATAGTCCAGATCTATTTTAGGACTTTCATTATGAAGTTTCCCGACCTCTCATTATCAGGACTTATGAAATCCCGATACCAACTCCTCTTTCGGGACTTTCACCTCTATTCATGAGGGCTTAACCCTCATGCATCTCCTGATAGATCCAACGGTTGTCGGGTTTTCTAACTAAGATATGACGGTTCAAATTTGTCCCGTGCTGTGCACTCTCCCGCTGCTCCCTAGACGTGGAAAAACGAATGGTCCAGATACTCCCACGGACCTTGGGGATCTACGGTCCCGATTTCTTCGCTGCTTACGAAGATAAAGGAAAAGGGTTAAGGCATTTAACACCCTTGTTTCTTCCTCCAATCTAACGGTCGTGAATGACCACAGATATTTCAACAGGATCTCGTCCATCGATCGATACTTATCCCTATGGTGCCATTTCGGGATTTCAAGAGGATCATTCTTCCTCGTACAGGGTTACTAAGACTTGCACCTTCAAATCCTTTTCCAGGTTCTTGGTAAGCTTTCCAGGAAGGGTATTTCTGTGGAGAGATCTATTCTGGGTATTCCTGGGGAAGAATAAGGGTATAGATTTCCTGAAAGCAGACTTGAAGTCCAAATTAGTTCAATATACATATATATAAATCTATCTATAAACATAAGCCATAGAGATCTATTCCGGGTATTCCTAGAGATGAATAAGGGCATAGATTTCCCGAAAGCAGACTTGAAGTCCAAATTAGTTCAATATACGTATACATAAATCTATCTATAAACATAAGCCATATGTGGTCCTTTCAATAAAAGCATGCAACCACCATTTCTGATCAAAACACCACATAGACAATCTTATACTCAAACCATTCATAAACTGCACAGACTATGAGCATACATGTCAGCATATAAATTTCAAGATGCAAGATGAGCATAAATGCCAGGATATACATTTCACGATGCAAGATGTAAAACACTTATCAGAAATAACACCAAATGTGATTGCAACTGCTGAGAGGGGTGCTCGTTTCCACCCAACCATAGGCTCAGCAACTCCCAACGTATTTACCACTAGCCACACCCGAGCTGAGACCACGATGTTGCGAGACCGAGTCTCTGTTTTCCAGTGGTCGAGAATGAAGGTTACTCTCCTTCTTCTCCGCTATCACTCACTCTGTATTTTTCCAGAGTTCTCTTTCTTCTTCTCTTCCCCTCGCATCTGCCCCTTGATCGCCCACTCTTCCTTCCTTTTTTCCTTTCGGCGAGGTTGTGTGTGGCACGATTTTCCTCGCGGTGGTCAGGTCTGAGGACTGTACGGATGGGTGGTTCACCCCCATCCCTCATTAATCATGGCGAGCCGTTTACCTACCAACCTAGCAAGTCATTTAATTCGGGTCCAGCGAGCCACTCTTGGTTCTCCGGGCCAGTGAAGTCCAAATATGGTATTGGTTTCGGTGGAAGTTAATGCCACCTTTCCAGGTGCCTTCCACCACCTTTCTTCAGCCATCGTGGTCTCTTTTTCATCACATCCCCTCTCAGTAGTCGTGCAATATATATATTCATAATATTATACACATTCATCGACCTTTTTCACAAGGTCCATTCACATCACACATTAACATTTCTGAGTTTGCCACAATACTTGGCCAGTATAGTTATTTTTACAGACTTGGGGATACAGGGTGTTACATAGTGGCTGATATATCTATGTGATGTAGGTTAAGTTCCAAGGGTTGAATCTATGTGATCAAGGCTTTGTGCATTTTGTGTAATACTTGTAGAGCCGAGTGCAAGTGTTTGTGAGAGACTGTAGAAGGCTTTGTGTTGCGGTGCAAGGAAGAAGGATCTGGTAAGATGCGTAGATATTTTGTCCTGTGCAGAGTAATGGTTTTGTGGCTCTGTGTTGTAACCTGATTAACTGAAGATAATAAAGAATAAGACTTTGTGGACGTAGCCCCAGAGTGGGGGTGAACCACGGTAAATCTGTGTGTTGTGCTCTATGCCTCGACCTGATGTGTTTGTCTCTTCCTTTACTAAGTGCTTTGATGTGTTTATATAGATCTATTTATTCTTTGTTCTTCCGAGATATGAATGAATCTTAGATCTGGTATGTAAGATGCTTAATGCTTGATCTGCTAAATCTAATCTATGTTGTTGTGGGTAAGTGCTGAATTATTTTAGATATAAGTACATACTGCGATGCTCTGTGTTATCTGCGAAGTATCACAAGGGTTGAATATTGACGAATAATCTATGCTAGGTTATTTCTAAGTGTTATAATCACAAATCTGTGTCCTAGCTAAGTTTGCAGACACCTGAGTCTTGCAACCACCCCTGCATCTACCTCTGGTGAGACTTCATCTACTTTGCAGGTGTTGTCGAAAGGGATGATAGTTAGGGTTTGTTGGTGCGCTGTTGTAGCATTGAACCTTGGGTCTTCCCCTGTGCCAACACTATGTAGGAAAGAAGGACACCATAAGAACGAATGCCCAACTTTTTCCTAGTACATGGAAACATGAGTGCCAAACCCCTTGCCAATAGGTGGACCATGGTGCAATATTTTTAATATGCATGGGTATGATCCATATCATTATCCAATGATGTAGAAGTATAAGACAGTACCAAAAAGTTCATATTGAAAGTTTTTCAAATCAGTGGGTCATGATGATAAGGATTGTAGAACGATGGATTTGATGAGAGAAAAAAATTCACACACTTATAGGGTGCAAGAATAAATGATGACAAGACAATATGCACCTCAGTTCAACCAGGTACCACCACCATACAACAATGCGTAGCCACAATACAACAATGCGCAACCGCAGTACAATAATGCGCAACCATAGTATAACCCCGCATAATATAACTAGGTACCCAAATATAACACACCATGAGGATATCGAGGTGGATATAGAGGTGGAGGATGAGACAAAGGAGGATTTGGATGAGTCAGAGGACCAATAGTGTTCCACAACTTCCAAAAACTAGAAAATTATGCAAGGGATTGTCCACTTCCATCGAAGAAATGTATGTATTATCGCACAATAGACCATGACACGTAAGACTTCCCAACACTCTTGGGAAAGATCCAAGAAAAAAGGAACCAGAACAACTACAATGTCCAATGGATTTCTACAGAAGCCAACGATGATGGGAGAAACATTAATATAGTCACTCGAGGAGGAGCCAATACATGAGATGATGCAACAAAACAAGATCCATATCAACATCAATGGGTTAAGAAGAATACTGAGCCACAAAAGCAATTTGACGCATGAAAAGAAAATGAAACATTTAAGGAGGCCAAACATGAGTTTCTCAAGAAGAATGTTGTGTCTACATCAGTCACACAATAAACTCAGAACCCACCAATGTACGAGATTCCATCCTCGATGGACCATACCAGTAAAGGACAACCTTTAGAGCAAGTAAGTATCATAAAGACTTTTCTGAAATCCCGTGTTAAGTTATTGAATGATCCATCATCTGTTAAGGTCTTACAAAATCTACTAGAAAGATGCAACACAAAGGTAGAAGGGAATTTAGAGCATAAAAGAATCAATCATCTCCATACCAGAAGAATGAAAAGCAGAGAATTTAGACTGAATGCCAACATTGGGGATTTCAACATGGGAGATATTATACTAGATTTAAGCTCTAAAGTAAATGTCTCGCCTAATAAGACATGGAAGTGTATGGGAGAACCCACATTAGGTTATTCACCTGTCCAGTTGAAACTAGCAAATCAACACAGAGTGTTACCAATTAGAAGGCTTAAAGGTGTGACAATAGATTTGGATGGAGTGAGCACTATGGAAGATTTTGAAGTGATAGAGATAGTAGATGGCACACCACCTTACCCAACATTACTTGGATTGGACTGGACATTCAATAATCGGGCTATAATCAAATTGAATAAAAGAAAAATGACTTTTAAATCAGGTGAATATAGAGTCATTGCACCATTGGATCCTTCAGAAGGAGAAAGGTTTGTAGAGGCGACTTGTTTGGATCTGGAAGAAATAAACCAGTTTTACAAAACCATTGGACGAGAAGAGGATTATGTAAACCCAAATGCAGATGGGGTACTTAGCTGGAGAAAAATTAAATCATGTGCTTATAACTTAGACACAGGTTTGGAGAATTGACAACAATGATTACATGAAGTTTCCACAAAATGTTGTGCAAGAATAGACCACGCAGTAAGATGGGTTGGTATAGAGATAAGGGAACCTCCTAGTTTTCATGGAATAAATGACTTAGAGGAATTCTTGACAAAATATGAAGATGAAGTGTTAGAAAATCATAGGCTCTTAGCCCTATATATTTCACTCAATGCAATACCTGCAAGATTGTGGGGTGCACACAAAGAAACAATTCGGGACCGGTATCAATGTAAATGACTATTGCGCATTAGATTTGGTGCAGAACAGGGGAGACATACAGTGCAGAAGTATGATGGGAAAGGAGCACCAGTTGAACACTTGGATAAGTGCAGAACACAATAGAGGATGACACCTCCAGAAGAATGACCTCAACACTTTATTCATACATTGGAAGGGATCCCAGGGAACTGGTACATAGACCAAGAGATGCGCAGAGGCACTATAGAATGGACAAGATTACAACAGAATTTTGTATTAACCTTATGATTTGAGCATGAGAACCCCAACATTGACTTGGCGTTGAAGCTGATAAGGGGAGTGGTATTTTTTGATGAACCAGAGGTTGAAATCATAACAAAATATCAACAACATAATAGATAGATAGTCAAATAGTTACTCTCATGTTATCATGTTGAAGAAGAAGCACCAGATGAATATGATCCACGTAACATCCAGATTACAAATATTGAAGGAGAGAGAGAGATGGAAGGTCCATCTATGGAGTTAGAGGCATTTGCTGCACTGATCAAAGTTAATAAATTCAACATTGGGATGAATGGCAATCCTAAAATGACAAGTATTGGAGACTATTGGGGTGAGAAAACATTAGAAATAATAACATATTTACTGCACGAATACAATGATATGTTTCTAACAACCTTTATAGAGATGAAATACATATCAGAGGAGCTAACTGAGATGAATATACTCCTCAAACATGAGGCTATACATTTCAGACAAATACCTTAAAGACTAAATCCAGTGTATAAGAAGAAAGTGAAAGAAAAAATTGACCGAATGTTGGAAGCTAGCATTATAGAACCAATAGAGGAATATGAATGGATCAGTCCCATTGTAGTCCAGGAAAGGAAGCAAAGGGGGCTAAGTATTTGTTTATACTTGAGGAAACTCAATGATGCTTGCTTACATGACCCTTTCCCTACCCCTTTTACAGATGAGGTCTTAGAAAATGTGGGAGACTAGGAAGCATATTCATTCATAGATGGATTCTTAGGTTACCATCAGCTCAAAATAGCTCCAGAGGACATGTATAAGACAAATTTTACTACAGAATGGGAATCCTACAAATATACAATCATGCCATTTGGACTGAATAATGCACCAACTATATTTTCAAGGGTAGTCATAGTTGTTTTTCAGGAATTCATACATCAATTTCTAGAAGTATATCCCGATGACTGGACTGTATACAGTCTTTTGAAAGACCATGTAGAAGTGTTAAGACTAATGTTGGAAAGATGTAGGCAATGTCAGATATCATTAAACGTCAATAAATGCATTTTTGGTACACCTTTTGGGATATTGTTGGGACATATAGTGTGTAAATAGGGTTTACTGGTTGACCCTGCTAAGATTAAAGTCATTGTGAATTTACCACCACCAAATTCAGTTCGCCAGTTAAGAGAAACGCTGGGACATACAGGCTATTACATGAAATTTATAAAGGGGTATGCGCATATTACTGCACCAATGGAAAAATTGTTAAAGAAGGACACCAAATTTCAGTGGAATGAGGACTATCAACAAGGATTGGACACTCTAAAGGAAAATATGGTGACAACACCTATATTAGTATTTCCAGATTGGGAAAAGACATTTCATGTGCATGTAGATGCATCAACAATAACACTTGGAGAAATTTTGGCACAACCAGGAGCATGAGACTTAGACCATCCTATAGCCCTTGCAAGCATGAAGTTGTCAAAATCTGAGCATAATTACAACACCACAGAAATGAAAGTCTTAGCCATGGTATATGCACTTCAGAAATTCATGGATTATTTACTAGGTAAACACTTTAAAATGTTCACAGATCATTCTTCCCTCAAATATCTAGTCAACAAGCCAGTGTTGGGGGGAGTATTTGTAGATGGTTGTTATTATTCCAAGAATTTGATTTTTAAGTGATAGTCAAACTAGGGAAGCTGAATGTAGGGCCTTATCACCTATCAAGGGTAACCAATGGAGAAGAACCTACTAACTTGGAAGACAACTTCCTTGATGCATAGTTATTTTCAATACAAGTAGTTGATGAATACTTCAATGATATTATTGAATACTTAAGTACAAGAGTTTAACATTGCACATAAGAAAAACCTGGTAGTTAAAGCTGTAGACTATCAACTCATTGCAGATCATTTATACAAGATGGGTGCATATAGCATTTTAAGAAGGTGTGTATTGGAACATGAACAACCCATGGTTTTAGTAGAATCTCATGAAGTTATAGCTAGAGGACATTATGCAGGTAAAGATACCACACAAAAGGTATTGTGTGTAGGAGTATGGTGGCCAAGAGTTCATAAAGATGCCAAGGAATATTGCCAGAACTATGATGTCTATCAGAGGGTTGACAAACCCAACAAAAGGGATGAGATGCCCCTAATACCAAAAGTAACTCTATAGGGATTTGAAAAATGGGCAATAGACTTTGTTGGACTTATTAATTCACCAACCAAAAGGCTAGGGGCAAGATATATCATTACTACGACTGGATACTTAATAAGATGGATATAAGAAACACTAGTCAAATATTGTAGTGTATATTCAACAACGCACTTCTTATTTGAGCAAGTGATCACCATATTTTGATGTCACAGGATTTTGATGAGTGACCAATGCACTCATTTTATTAATAATACCATCAAAGATATGACTGATGAGTTTTAATTCTATCACCAAAAGAGTACACCATATCATCCTCAGGGAAATGGGACAATATAAGCTTTGAATAAGATTTGGAAAATGCTTTGACTAATATCTGCAATGTTAATAGGGATGATTGGGAGTTGAAAATACCAGTAGTACTATGGGCATAAAAGACCACATGCAAGAATTTTACATTACATACACCATTCATATTGGTGTATGGAAATGAAGCAGTGGTCCCATTAGAATTTTGGAGTAGCAACTAATAACATGAAGAAAAGAGGCACAGTACATGAGAGATTAAGTCAATTAATGGAAATGGAAGAGGATAGGATTCTAGTAGGATTTCACCAAGAAGTACAAAAAGTAAGGGACAAAGCCTGACATGACAAACATATTAAAAATAAGAGCTTTAAGGAGGAAGACCTAGTTCTTCTCTATGACAACAATTTTTTGCAACACCTTGGTAAGTTTATAATGTATTGGTTAGGGCCATATGAAGTAAAGACTGTCACAAATGGGGGATTTGTGAAACTAAAGGATTTGGGAGGAACATAATTGAAATGAATGGTCAATGGTAGTCGTCTAAAACTATACAGGGAAAGTTGACCTACTAACTCTTAAAAGTTACAACGTAGGAAACAAGTCATGCACATAGTGTATACTATAGTAGATATTAGGAAAGAAAATAGATAAAAAGAAATAAAAAGTAGAAAAAGAAGAAAAATGAATACAAAAATAGAAAAGTTGGTTGAACAACAGGAAAGTGGGAAAAAATTTGCGCACAACAATTACTATGATAACATAAAAAGACTATGCGCAGGAAAAATTGGACTTGATGCAAATGCACGAAAAAAGTGAAACAATTACGACCAGGTCTATAAAGTGCAGAAATGGTGCATTAGTTCGACACTTAGTGATTTTTGAGCACATAGAAATATACAAGTGCGTTCCCTAGATATAATTGTGCGGAGAGAAGAGTGAGGGTTTGAATTGGATAAAAGATGACACCACCAAAGTTTGGTGCTTTAGACAAGTACGTACGGGTTACCCGACAGGGCCAAAGGAGGAAGGAAAGGATGAGGGATCATGAGAACGTCATCGAGCTCAAAGATGTCACCACTTCTGAGACAAAGTTAATCAACCCAACACGGGTTGAGGAGGAAACATCGACAACGTTACACGAGGAAGTAGGGAAGAGTTACATGACCCGAAATGATATTCCAAACCCTAATCCAAAAACACCCGCTAAACCCGATGAAATGAAGGGTCAACAACAGGGCCACGATGAACAAGAGGTGTTGGTCAAGGACATCACCAACCAGCCAGAATCCAAAGGGGAAGAAGATGATGCAAAAACAGCGGAGGAAGGCCCATATACAATCGGGAAAAAAAGAAAGGTGTAGGACACCATGAACATTACACTTCCATACCTCCCAGACGCAGTGGTCACTATGGATGCCATGCTCGGAAAAGTACCAAAACTTAGGTACTCGGACCATGACATGTGTGATGTTTCCAAATTCCCATATTTGTCCAAGTAATCCTACCTAGCAAATACAGGGGAAATTGGACCCCTAGGAAAACCAATAATGGAGCCCGCGCAATGGATAACATGGATTTACAACTCCGCGACAATGAACCTCCTGGACATACCACACTTCGGGAACGATAAAAATATTGGGCTTTGTGTCAAACATTTTCTAGCCCGAGTGCATATAAAAATCCTTTGGATGGATGGGCCAGTATAACTTGATGTGGAATTGATCTTCAATATTATGAGATTACCTACAATAGGCACACAACCAGAGGAGTACTTGGACAACAAGGTGCGTGAGAAGAAGATCGATGAGATGGTAAAAGAACAATTTGGCACCAGCAGGGGTAACATGGGCCTTGTGTTCATAGATATCGATGCCAATGCGACAAGTTTCTCCATCAAGCTCATGGCTTGTAAGCTGCTGAGGAAGTGTAGGAAAGAAGAGGCTCCAACACTTTACCTCCTAAACCAGTTTTTGATTGACTGCAGAGATGTGAAGGATAATGGAACCGAGTTCCATTATTCTTGGCTCATCATTATTATATATTTGGCAGGATGGTAGGAGCCAAACTTTTTATCCTTTCTGGATAGGAAAGGAAAGTGCTATGCGACCAGATATGAGTACCTCTAGAAGGCCAAGGACAACAAAATCAACAGGAAAATAACACAGTATTGTGATGCTGCTAGAGGATATACAACACACAACCAATGTGTGGCGCATTCATGTGTAGGTGGTCTAGGAAACTGAAGGGATAGCCAGGTTTAAGGAATCCAGGAACCACATGTGGATCCATGCCGCAAGGCATCCAAAGAAGGCATGGTTGGAGATGCAATACTACATCACAAGGGAAGAAATTGACTAGATAATCAAATACTGGCCATCATAGTGTAATATGATAGTAGCAAAACTAACAACAAATCCATCCACGACACAATCCACCAAGCCCAAAGGGTAGGCTGAAGCAGGTCCCTCAGCGCTAAAAAACAACCCAGATGATAACACTAGAAAGGATGCAGCATGCACCTAGGTGTCGGGAAGTAACACAGTGCCAAAAATACCAAGGAGGAAAACAACAGTGACCAGGAAAAATAGTCAATAGGATGCCAAAAAGGGGGACACATCTCAAGCTGGCGAGGAAAGGATACATGTGACAATGAGTGGGGCACAAACCCCACATACAAAAATGAAGACAACGAAGGTAGAGGAGGTGTGAAAAAAGAGAAAGTATACCAAGAAGACCTAGTCATCACCTTGACAGAGGATGATGTTGAGTTCATCGCAGACAAGGTCCAGGATAGGGGAAAAGAGGTGCTCCACATTGCAGAGGCACAAAGAGAAGATATCATGGCTAAACTCATAGAATTCCATGAATCTCTATAACAATTACAGAGTCATGCAATACCATAGGCCACAACACAACAACATGAAAATACACAGCAACCCCCTGCACAGAAAGAAGGAGAGGAGAAAATTTAGCTAGTAGTACAAGGCATGGATACATTCACAGTCACATGACAAATGGTTAGAATGGATCAAGAGATTGTGCATAAAATCATGGGGGAAATTGACCAATTTGAGGTATTCATGGCACAAATACCCACCAAGGAACTATATGGACTCCAGGCTAGTATAATGCAAGAATTACAATCCATAGCTCGCGCGGATGCCACTAACTTAGAGGTGGGTAGGGGAGTCGTATAAATTTTACAAATCACCTATGACCAATTGACCTTAGAGAAAGAGGAGAAACAACATGATGACAAGCTAGAGCATGGGTTAACAACGGTATACAACTGCATCCTAGATAGCATGAAAGTACTAGAGAGGAGTGCAGAAGAAAATATAAAAATCATTTCATAGACGATTGAGGGATATAGGTAGGAAATCGAGGAGCTAAAAGAAAGAATTAATCCTACAAATACTTTCGAGGTTCAAGAACAGAGAGAAAAACAATCCGCACTCAAGATAGCAGAGATGAAAAAGGAAGCAATGGAAGTCATGGAACTGTTTGACAAAACTACGCAGATTTGGACCATTTTGGAAGAGGATGAAAAGGTCCAACAATGGGACCAACAAGAGGAGAAAACTAACACTGCCATATAGGAGTTAAAGCAACGACAAAAAACCATGAGCATTATAGAGTGCTTGAAGGGAACCCAGGAAGTGAAGACTCTGCAGATAGAGTTAAAGACATCGTAGATGAATAAGCAAGAAAGACAAGCCCAGTTGGAGCCCCTCCAGGAACAAGAAACAGAGATGATCGCACAACTGGAGGAAGAGAAGAAAATCATGACACATGTACATTTAGAGAGTGAAACATTACTACAGGAACATATACCAATGAAGATAGTCTGGGTGCTAACAGACAAAGCTGCGCATGCGAAGGAAAAAGGAAAAGAGCTAATAGAGAAGTTTCACATCTTGGAAAAGGCTATACAGGGAGCGTGCACCACCTGAGTGGCTCGGGACCAGCCACATGTCAATGTTGGGGGCCTATTGGGTGCAGGTCTATTTTGGGCACAAAAATATTTTTGGAGAAAGATCTGTTTTGAGGAAAGACCTAATTTGGAGCGTGTGCAACAAGTGGCAAGAAAGAAACATGCGAAGAAAGAAGGAAAAGCAACATGCAGGAGGAAAAACAATGTGGCGTGCAAGTATACAAGCCTAACTGTGACAGGGTTAGGTTTTTTGACAAATATTGTAATGGCTATAATCCTATAAAGTAGTATAAATAAGTACTTAGGAGGTCTAGATTAAAAAAAAGAGATGCCAGTTAATTATTGAGAGTTAATTGGTTGGGAAGCTTTTGATTGTAATAAGTTTTGTGGAAGGGTCGAACAAGTTTTTCTTGAGGGGTAGGCCATAGGCTGATGAACCTGGTGTGATCCAATCAGCTTCATAGAGGGTAATTTCCCTCCTTTTGATTGTATTACTGAAGATGTAATGTGAGTGGCGCAATATGTTGCAGCCAAATAAATAAAAGAGCAAAGAAGCCAGATCTTTGTGGACATAGCCCTAGGAGGGGGTGAACCATGATAAACCTTTGTTCTATGTGATTGTTAATGAATGATTTACTTAGCTTAAGAATGAATGGTTAAAGTGATATATCAACATGCATGCATAGGTTTAAGGATGAATAAGTCATAGAAGTATATGAATGATTAACAAGGATAGTGCATAAGAAAGAAAGAACCCAACCAAAATCTCCACTCATTCCTAGACTGCAAACACCTCAGTATTGAAGTCCCCCATAAAAACTATCTCAGGTGAGACTGTGTTATGCACCTTATGCACAACGTTTCCCTATGGTTTACCATGAGGTATGATAGTTTTGAGGGTTTTGTTGGAAACCTGTTTGAGATCACACCTGGGTCAGCCCAAGAAGAAGTTAACCAACAAAAACATTAATATAGTAAATTAATCACACCACGATGGTAAGTCTTGGTATAGTATTAAAATCATATCAAAGGTGGTTGGAGAATGAGATTTCAAAAAGGGGGGAAGAATTTTCTTGAGGTAAATCCAATGGTAAGCTCCGACGACGTAGGCTTTCCATGGGTATAACATTAATACAATATATTAATCCCCCCTCCTTTAGGCTCGTCAGAATACCTTGGTTGGGACATGCAAGGAGGGTTGACTCCAATGGGATGTTCTGATGAGATCTCTCAATGAGACATTCTGATGACCCATTAAATAATAATATAATAAGGCTAAGGTTGATTCCCTTATGGCTTACACTTGGGCATATTAAAATAATCATGTAATGCTATTCCAAGGGATTTAGGAGAGGAGGACGAGATTCCTACAAAATTGGAAGGTTGTCTTAAATGATAATTTCTCATGGAACTTACCATGAAGTAAATGTGATGACCAATGGGGAGAAACCTGGGGAAGGTCTCATGAGATATTATGTTGAATTTTAATAAGTGAGGGATAAATGAAAACATTTAAAAAAACAAAATGAAATTAAAATAAAAACTAAATTAAATGAGAAAAATAAAATGAATATGTACAACCTAGGACTATATATATATATATATATATATATATATATGGTTAAATTGTTTCTAGTCTAGCTTTACGGATATGTGAGAAAAATGATGATGTACATATTACACCTTAGGTTTTATGCAACACCACATGTAACAAATAATTTATTCATCTGAAACAAATAGTTTATCTATGTAAAACCATATTTGACCCATGTAAAACACATTTTTAAAGTGAACTTTATTTACCCCATGTAAAAATAAATTTATATTGTAACTTTAAGGAAAACCATGGTAAAATACCATGTGCAATCAAACCATGTGGTTTTGCAAAACCAAGGGTAAAATATAAATAAATAAATAAATAAAATAATAAATAAAAATAATAAATAATAAATAAAAACAAAAATAAATAAATAAATAAAATAAATAAATATATACAAAAATACAAATACAAATTAGGAAATAGGCCAAGGTACACATGAGTCAAGGTTCCATGCCCATCATGGTTCCACTAATCAAGATTCCATCAGTCAAGGTTCCGCCAGTCAGGGTTCTGCACATAGGGGACAAAATATGAGTAAGGTATGCCAAGTATGTTTCAAGTAACTAGGTGTCAAGGCAACTAGATAGGTCGTATGACAATCAATAATACTAAGATTACAATTCTTGATATGGAGAGTGATCAAGGGGAAAATACAACATGTCATGCGACAAATCAACGTCACAAGTAGAAAAAATGGTAAAAGGAGATCGACACTAACCAGATGCACGCCAAACATCAATCTAGTCAAGATGAACATCTCCGAGGGCATACCCGATAAGTTTGTGAGGAGCGAGAGTACAACTAGATTAAGGAATAAGTTCTTAAGCCTGGTCATAATGCATGACATTGAGTATGAAAAGTAGCAAGAAAACATTGAGTGACAACACACCAAGTAGCTACATCCATGAAGTTCAATAAGTGTTATAGAAATATTTGCCTCACCATTACTATCTTGCACTGAGGGCCTTTTTCCATTTCCCTATGCATAATTGTCATCCTTTTTTGATGAATCCAGAGCCAGTAAATACATTTTTCCGCATATACGGTCCCTATCAACTATGCAAGATGAGTATACATTGGTTGGTCCACTACAGCCCGTGTACATCGGGATTTGTGCCAAAAAATACAAAAATGAAGTCGGGTTCCCATGTCACGATAAGAGATCTCTGATCCTTGGCCTTCCATATACTAAAAACATTTTGACTTAGCCCTTCGGTTTCATTCAACTTTGAGAGCAAAGTTACTCTGGAGAAATTGCTTCATATTGAGTCTGCATCCCTTTGTCCCTCAAGTCCGAACACAGTGTTCAACCCCCAAGATATTTTCCTATTATTGAGAGAACCTCATTGACTCTCTCCTATGAGCTTGCCTTTGGTGGAGGATTGAAGTGGTGGGCCCAGTTGGAAGGAACTTGTTTTCTTGGTTTCGAACCATGCCGACATGGAAGTCTATAATGTTGTCACTTCTGCTGATCAATTATTAATAGAAATACTCCTTTCCTGTCCTATTGGTATATTGCAAATGTATGATTATTATCTATGGGTGTGTTTGTAATGTTCATTAATGGATTATGCTATCTGATGTGTTAACCCCTTTATATGATCATTATATACTTGCTTTTCTCATTTGTTAAGAACTTATTACAGGTATAAAGCTTTGGGACGAAGTGCTCAACGGTGGAACATCATCAAACGTTGGATCGAGGTAGGTCTCTTCCTTATCTTTCACATTAGTTCATATAGCATATGTTGAAATTGATTTGATTTCCGCAGTCATACCTTTTTGTTGTGGTTTACCCTTGGCCATAGAGTGTTTTTTGCTCATAACAGAATTGGCGACTCCATTGGGGAGAGATCTTCCTTCTAAGGGTTGAAGTACTTTTTCTTCTTGCATTGATATTTTTCCTTTGTGTTTCTTGTTGTATCATTGCTTGACAGATTTTGTTCACTCTGGGTCTGAGTTTTCAGCCTTCTTGCCTTTTTCTGGCCTTGTTTTAAAGCATATACGCTCCTTTTACTCAGGTAGTCGCGTATACCCGTTTGTTGTCTCACTGCAGGATGCGTATATACCCCCTGTTCTCCTGAACAATCACATATATCACTTCCCTTTTCTTGTTTTCTTGGTTTAGCGATTGTTGGGTGGGATTTGATGATTGTTGAGCCTTCTTAGGTCTCTGTAGTGCCTGTTAAGATTCTCTAGGTTGACGGGAAACCTGTTGGGAGTTGAATTTTTGGGCGTAGTCTTTCTCTTTGTTTTTCATCCTTGTTTGTCCTTGATCCCTGGGCTGTTTGCTTGGTTGCTTGGTGTTCTGCTTGAGTTATTTCATTTATACACAATAGAATTTATATATCAGGTTTCTTTATAGTCCATGCATTTTCTCTTTAATATATTGAAAATACAAAAAAATAGGCATTTTTCATTGGTTAACATTTTTGTCTTTGAACCTTTATCATTATCTTAGTTCATTTAGCGAAAGATTGCATTTTACTTCTGAATTGCAAAGTTGAAATTGAAAATTGCGCTGTTTTTATTAGCATATCATTCATTGAAAAGTTAGAGATAGACTTTGCATTATATTCATATTCATTTTCTTACAGAGTCATAACATCATGAGTTTCGATTCCATACCCTTTTGAGTAATCACGACCAATAAAATTTATGCTTTAAACTAAAATTGATTAGTCACAATTTTATTTTTAGGGTGCACAAACTAGTCTAGGATTTAGTGCTTTGGGAATATGATTTTTGTGAGTAAACTTATCCAAGGAAATTAAATCAACATATGTGTCTGAGACATGGAGTTGAGAAGTCCATTATATAATTGGTAATATCAGGAGGCTTCACTCACATCGGAGTTAATCATGAGGTTGTGTGAATTTAGTTGAAGGGATAACCCCTGGATGCTCACTTAGCGTCACAGATAGTTCTGTGGATCTATTCATATTTGGGGATCTTGCTAGTACCCATACCTCTGTGAGAGGCGGTGCTTTCAAGGTTTCAGGCTTTGTTGCCTTTCCCATACGATGATCCAGACTTACGACTGCTCGTCTATGCATCGGTTATATAGTGGTTTATTAGTTTCTTGACTTAGGTATCTCATAGGTTACTTGCATGGGTATTCTGCTTGTACCTTGGGTTAGATAGGGGTCAGAAAAAACACAACCTTTATGGAGGATTACCTCTATGGGGGGATCTGACCGACTGGTTGTTAAGCCCATGAGGGCCACTATAACTGATTATGTTACCTCCAAACTTTAACAGGGATTCTCAGGTCCCTCTTGGATGAGACTTACCTTCTTTAGCGAGGGAGGCCACTCAGCCACTTTAGCCCGTTTGCATGCATATTGGCCATTCGACTTTTTGGTATGATTTTTGATGACTAGTTGACCTTAGGAGTCTATTTTGGGTTTCATCATTATGGACAATGGAGTTTCTTTTTCTCCCTCATTCACTTATACCCACTCCATGATTCCTGTCCATTTCATGGGGACAGACCCTTCCGCTTTTTACAATGGTATGCAAAACTACAATGCTCAGTCCGCACCTTGGGTTCCTAGTCATTTTTCTGGTGATATGCCTTCCCTCGTGCAATCCTATCCCTAACCCACATATATAAATCCTAGCCTTGGATCCAGGGGAACCATGGATCTAATGCCTACTTCATCGTTTGATATGAGTCATGCCCCCATGGGAGTTTGGAACCTTCCCCTTTATGGATCTAATTCTAGATATGCTCCTTCAGGATCCAATACTCAGATGGGTGCTTATCCCACTTATTACACCCCACCCATGTATCTTTTGTCCGCCATGTCATTTCTCTCAAACACTTTTTCCATGACAGGTCCTCAAGTACCCCAAGATATTTCATATGGGGAGAATCAATTTTATGGTTCATGCTACCCTCTTTATGGGACCCCTTAACAAGGGGGCAACATATATCCTCAATCGAATAATTCTTATCCTACCTCAGTCTCTTCGCAGACCTCGGTGATGATGCCTGTCCAAACCTCTTCAGACCATTTTGACATTGGCCACCACTTTTCTTGACAGGGATAGGGGGTATACCAGGACCCTTCCTGGCCTGCGATTTTTCAGAATCAATATTTCCCCAGACCTTGGAATCAAATGCTGCAATCTATCACCAACCCAGTCACTGTTATTCATATTGGTTTTCCATCACCAACCTCTACCAGTCACATCGGAGATGGGTTGACATTTTCTACAAACTATGTCGACAAATTGCCCTCAACCTCTACCAATTATGTTGGGGGAACCATTCTTTTTACCCCAAATCATAGCCGTGTCACGTCTCCTGCCTCTATTTATCATATAGGAGATGACTCTCTTTCCCCTACTAGTTACATCAAGAAGCCTAGATGTCTCAGACGTAAACCTAAATTCCTTTGTAGGACTTGCGAAGGAAGTCACCTTACTAGTTTATGCCTGGCTACTACCGGTATACCAGAAGCATGGGGCTCACCCAAAAGACTTTAAGATTCTGAGGAATCCATGGTTTACCCTCACACCACTTCTCCTTTGATCGTCTAAGTGGTTCCACCGAAGCAATCTTCTCCCAACCCCACCCCCTTTGTCGAGGGTGAAGCGTCTCTTTCCCTCGTTACTATGCATCCTCTTCAACCTATAATTGAAGAAGTGGCCACACCAGTGAAATCTCTGGTCAACCCTACTCTTCCTGAAGATAATTATTCACCTTTCAGTCATGTCATCAACATTTCAAATCTTCCCCCTACTGAATGAGAGAGATTTATTCTTTCCCAGAACGCTCTCCCTCCAAGTCCTGACGAGGTTCCCTTCGATTGGAACAACCTAATGGGTCATCCCATTCCCACACCTACATATTTTCCATTAAGATAAATTATCCTAACCATCATGGAGACTGTATCCTGCGTTAGCACTTTCTCCTCCTCGACTTGGAGAGCCTTGGGTTTCCCCAAGCTTTTGTCAATTATTCGTGAGATATTGACTTTCTGCAGAAGACCGAGACGAGAGCCTTGGTGTTGGCCCTTGACCAAGTTTTGGGAGTTTCTTGGTCATGTTGACATGTTTTGAGACTTTGATAGCCTGTCGAAGGAGAAGCGAAAGACAAAGCAGATATCACGGGATCTCAACCCCCTTTTGGGCCCCTTTTTGGGATATGGGAATATGTAACAAGAATGGGATGTCGGCCGATGGGTTTACCCATATTTAGGCCTATTTTGTAATATATATATATGTCTAGGCCATATATAAAGAATAGTACATCTATGTGATGATATACCAAGTGATAAAGGCTAAGTTCTAGTGTGAATTGTAAGGCTTTGTACCTGACTGTAAGAGACTTGCAGAGCTAAGTGAAAGTGGTGGAAGGATTTGTGTTGTAATGCAAGGAAGAAGGATCTAGTGAGCTGTGCAGATCTTCTGTCCTGTGCAGAGTAAGGGTTTTGATGGCTTTGTGCTTGTAACCAATTGACTCAAGACAATTAAAAAGAAGAATTGGTGGATGTAGCCCCAAGGTGGGGGTGAACCACATAAACGTTGTGTTGTATTGCTTTATTCTTGTCTTGATGTGTTTATGTCTTCTTTTGCTAAGTGCTTTAAGATGATTAAATAGATCTTCTTATGCTTAGTGCTAATGATGTATAAAAGTGTTAGATCTAAACCATATGAATGTGCTGAGTGCTTGATCTACTAGATCTGACCTACTATATATGTTAAAGTGCTTAAATAGATTAGATCAATGTGAATTCTGTGAAGCCCTGTTTTATCTGGGAAGTGATTAACGATTATATATTGAGGAAATGAAGGTGCTGAGTGCGTTATTAAGTGTTATAATCATATATCTATGTCCCAGCTAAGGTTGTAGACACCTGAGTCTTGCAACCAACCCTGCCTCTACCTCGGGTGAGACTTCATCTGCTTCACAGGTGTTGCCGAAAGGGCCGGTAGTTAGAGATTTGTTGGTGCGTTGTTGTAGTGTTGAACCCTGGGTCTGCCCCTATGCCAACAATTGGTTCCATTGTCGAGATCTGAAACTGTGATTTTTGGGAACTGAGGAAGACGAATCTTTGTGAAAAAGAGTTGTGCACTGGTGCACAATATTCTACTTGATTTATAAAGCTCTGTGCTAAAGAAAGAAGATCAGATATGAAGGAAAGAAGGAAGATCTGAACACTTTGTTCTCTAAGAAAGGTAAAAGTAAGAATTTATGATTAAGAGAGGTAAGATCTGAAAGCTCTGTACTCTAATAAATGTAAGAATAGCTAAAAGTTTTAAGATCTGGAAGCTTTGTTCTTTGTAGAAGTAATATAAGTGGTTTTTTTTTTTTTTAAAGTATGGATCTAGGTTTGTTTAACAAAGTCTGTCCTAGTTTGAAATCTAGGGCATTGATAGATGAAAAAATATTTGATATTAATAGATCTGACAAGAATAGTGAAAGATATGTTATACCTATGCATAGAAATAATTTTTGGACTAACAAATGAATGCAGTATCCTAGAAAGAATTTGTTGCAGGTTATCCCCCATGATCCTAGTGCGTAGTACAGAAGAGGTTGGGGATCATTTAAAAGAAAGAGAGGATTAACCCTCTGTTACAGTTCCAGAAGACCGTGACATCTTGCTAAGGAATTCCCTGGCAGAAGACCTAGTTGCTTATGTTGTCAAGCTCTAGACCATGAAGTACTAGATTTCCCTAGAATGATTGCTAAGATTGAAAGAATGAGTCTGAATCAAGAAAACCCTAAGGCATATCTAGAAATTATGGCAGAATCTCAGAAAAGATCTGAGCAAGAATTGCTACAGATGAAAGAAACCTTGGATGACCATCAACATGTTAGACTATCCGAGATCTTTAAAGACCAAGAGTGCCTTGAAGCAAGAATAGGGGGCTTTGACATTGACTGTGTTCTAGATGAGGAAACACAAGTGAATATCCTGACAGAGAGAACTTGGGAAGCTATAGGAAGGCCTGCTATGATCCCTTCACTAGGAGGAATAGGTCTATTCATAGGAAAATTGGTAAACTTGTGTGGGAGGCTCACTCAGATACCTATGACTATCAATGGAACTTCGACGGAAGAAGATTTTGGGATTATTCAATTTATCGAGAACCGCACCCCGTTTACCATGTTAATAGGAAAACCTTAGATTGATAGAGATCAATCCAGACGAAAAGAAGAAGAAGATTTGGAATAAAAGAAGCAAGAGTTAAAAGATTTTATGACGAGAAGGATCACACGCTTGATTGAAGAACAAGAGAGTAGATTGAAGATATTTAATGATAGTAACCCAGATGTCGAAGTTATGAGAACACTAGAGAATCCACTGAATATTGAATTACCTATCCTAGAAAAAGAAGAAGTATTATCTAGGAACCCTAGGGAAAAATATCAACAACACAAAGTGACTAAGACCATAGAAGACAAGAATCAAAATGGAAAAAGAACTACTGAGACAAAGATCACTTGAAAAAAGGCTCGATAGTTAAGAAAGAAGAAGGCTAAGACTGAAAAGTTACAGGAGGTTCTGGAGGAGACCTCACAGAAAGAAAAATTGAAGAATTGGAGCTTCACCGGGATATCAGAACAACGACACATGGCACTTCGCCAGGACGAAGAAATATAGTCGTTGGGGCCAATATATCCATTTGACTCCCTCTTAGAACGGGCATAAAAGCAATAAAGGTTCATCATCAGACCGTTGGGTCAGGACATAACAAATCAAACAAGATTTAATGGAATCTCATAACCGTTGTAAGTGAACCGTTGTCGAGTGACCTATTTATCCCTTCGTGGCATGCATCGAGAACAATTTCTCTAATTGAGAATTCAATCCCACAAACTAAGCCAAGTTTATACAGTGATCATTGTTCTCTCACTCTCTATCTCATTACTGTGTCTAAGTTGATCCCCGAACCCACAAATTGTTCACCCCGAGTGCGTATGTTAGAAGCATTGAGTGCTGCAAAGAAAGCTACTGAGGAATTTTTGATCGACTTGATCACTGAGAAAGACATGTCGATGTCTGAAGGTATGCAAGCTTCATCTACAATAACAATGCAAGAATCCCCATCCACTGCTCACGGAGCTGGATCGTCTCATGAGAGGCGAACTAAGCATAAGGATGACTTAGCGAATGCTAAGATGATTCCAAGCATTCTACCTGCTTATCTACCACCACTGAGCAGCACCATAAATTAATATAGTGTGCCCATAGACTTTGAATATGAATTGGTCACTACGTACCTCCCACAAGGGATACGTGCAAACCAGGATAAGCTCGCAATGTTGAGGTTTAGTGACTTCAACCTTGGCGACAGGAAAGTGTAAAACATGCTCGCCCTGCACAAGTATCTGACCAGAACCAAGGGAAAGAATTTGAAGATAGTTCCCCAACAATGGACAATGGACCTCGCGTAGTCCACACTGCTTAATGTTATGAATATCCCTCACTTCGAGAGGACCAAGAAGTGAATTCATGCATCAAGTTATTGCTTTCTTACTACCACATATGATACTTGTGGTTGAACCTCCGTATCATAGTGGATCCGATGTTGATTAATCATATCATAGGGATGAGCATGCAAGGCCTTGACCCACAAGATTTCTACCCTGGAAAATCCATGGATCACGATCTTGTGCAGAAGATTAAAGAAACCTACAGAGATGTCGAGAAAGGAAAGCGAGGCTACAAGGTAGCCTCTATCTAGAGCAGCGCAGTGTGCCTTGCCTGTCAGCTAATCGCAGGAAAGTTAGTTAGAAAGAACCGACCCACCCAAGTGACTGGATTTGTAGTCTACCTCGCAGGGAAGTGCACGGGAGGACCTACAAATGAATTGGGTGAAGTACCTCATAAACCAGCTAGAATTGGACTGCAGGGATGCCCAAGATCAAGGATATGAGTTCCACTTTAGATGGCTTCTCATACTGATTTCTTTCATCACATGGGAGATGCCGGAAGGTGCGACCTTCCTGGATATCAAGCCATTTGAACCTCTGGCTGCGAAGTTCAGTACAATATGGTACTCTAGTGACATGAACAAACAATGGCAGTCGAATTCCATCTTCCATACTTATTACAACTAGTTGAAGGTATCCATCCAATCTAAGCCTCGTATAACTCTGAAAACTCTCCACAGGTTCAGGCCCTTGATGAAATTCAGCGCGGACTGTCATTTCATCTATATCATGGCATGCGCTGATGAGAATAAACAATAGTTGTAGTCATACTACAAGTTGACAGAGGATGACTTTGAAGAGATTACCAAGGAATGGTCGACATACCTCCTTGTTCTAGTGGACCCTGCGGAGATGTCTGATGTTGACAGTCCAGAAACTGCGACGGATATACCTGGACCTAGCAAGATAAAGAAGACCAAAGAGGTCCACGATTTAGATAGCACATCCGTGAAGACCACTTCCATCTCAACAGAGCAAGGAGGAGATGGTGGGGAGACAGATGACATAGACGTTGAACTGAATAAAGGAAAGGTTACACCACCTAGAAATGAAGAGGACCCCTCAAAGAAAAGGAAGGTTTCCTCACCGAAACCTTACTCCTAGAAGAAAATGAGAGCAACCGGGATGAAATTTGAAATGAGCCTTACATCAGACGACTTTGACTTCATCATCGCAGCATTGAACAATGCTTCACTGGAGATAGCAGAGAAGGAAGAAGCTAAGCAGGAGGAGGTGTTCAGTCGGATTAAAGATGAGATCCAAGGAGTGCAACAGGCATTACAGTCCAACGACATAGTTTCCACTGCATGTTTGTTAGCAAGAACATCAGAGCTAGGTAATGAGCCAGGTCAACTACATTTCATTTTTGATACAATCGAAGCTCACCTTCAACAAGCTTAGGAAGAGACAACGCAAGCCACCCAGGCTTTATCACATGTACATAAAGACCTTGAGGAATGGGAAAAGGTTGCTCTGCAAGAACAGTGGGATGA
>ML788796.1:221082-239209 GCA_009831015.1 Picea engelmannii
TCACCACAACAGAACAACACCTATAAGGGGTAGTGAATGACATAGTAATCCAAGAGTTCACTAAACAAGAAACCACAACAAAATAGGAAGTCGAAGTAGCTCGGGCCGAGCTCAAGGCATTCGAATTCGAAATAATCAGACCAAAGTGACTCGGGATGAGTCACAGGTGAGTATTGGGGGCTTGTTGGCCTTTGACCAAGTTTTGGGAGTTTCTTGGTCATGTTGACCTATTTTGAGACTTCGAAAGCCTGTCGAAGGAGGAACACAAGACAAAGCGGAGATCACAGGATCTCATCCCCCTTTTGGGCCCATTTTTGGGATACGAGAATATGTAATGGGAATGGTATGTTGGCCGATGGGTTTACCCATGTTTAGGCCTATTTTGTAATATATATATATATATATATAGACGTCTAGGCCATATAGAAAAAAATAAAGTGGTGGAAGAGAAGAGAATAGTACATCTATGTGATGATATGCTAAGTGCTAAAGGCTAAGCGATAGTGTGAATTGTAAGGGCTTTGTACCTGAATGTAAGAGACTTGCAGAGCTAAGTGCAAGCGATGGAAGGCTTTGTGCTATAATGCAATGAATAGGGATCTAGCGAGTTGTGAAGATCTTTTGTCCTATGCAGAGTAAGGGTTTTGATGGCTTTGTGCTTGTAACCAATTGACTGAAGAAAATAAAGAAGAAGAGTTGGTGGACATAGCCCCAGGGTGGGGGTGAACCACGTAAATGCTGTGTTATCTTTCTTTGTGCTTGTCTTGATGTGTTTATGTCTTCTTTTTCTAAGTGATTTAGATGATTAGATATATTTGGTTATGCTTAGTGATAATGATGTATAAAAGTGTTAGATCTGATCCATATGAATGTGCTAAGTGCTTGATCTGCTAGATCTGACCTAATATAGATGTTAAAGTTTTTAAATAGATTAGATCAATGTGAATGTTGCAAAGCACTGTTTTATCTATGAAGTGATTAACAATTATATATTGAGGAACTGACAGTGCTAAGTGAATTATTAAGTGTTATAATCACAGATCTGTGTCCCATCTAAGGTTGCAAACACTTGAGTCTTGCAACCACCCCTACCTCTACCTCTGGTGAGACTTCATCTTCTTCATAGGTGTTGCTGAAAGGGCCGATAGTTAGGGATTTGTTGGTGCATTGTTGTAGCGTTGAACCCTGGGTCTACCCTTGTGCCAACACATGGCCTCCCCCTTTACATGTTGATTAAGACAGAAAAATGAGTCTTAGTTAAGATCTTTTTCGACTCGCCTAAAAATAGAAAATATTTTTGAGTGATTTGTCCCTTTCACACTCATTAAATTGGATTTGAAAGGTCATGAGTCTTCGTTAAGATATTTTTTGACTCGCTATAAAAAATATAAAAGATTATGGAGTGAAATTTTCTTTTTTCACACTCGTAAATTGGATTTGAAAAGATGTATATTTGGCACAAGTTTAGCTCTTTTTCACACCAAGTAAACTAAAAGACATAAAAAATGATATTTTTTTGGCGTTAAGTTGTGATTGCATCTCATGCCCTCGCTTGTAGTATTGAGCCTTTAGCCGGTTCTTGCTTTGCGTTATAAACTATTGCCTAAGGAGTTTTTTGCATCCTCAACCAAGCAGAGCCTTGTTTATATCCTTCGCAATTTGACACCCTATACCTTGGAGGAAACATCATCACGAGTGCCCATCTCCCACATGCATTTCCTTGCATTAAGCATAGGTACATTCCACTGCTGGAACTAGTTTTTCTTACTTGCGACACTCATTTCCTCCTTTGTATCATAGCATTAATTTGTTATGAAAAAAAAAGATGGGTGGGAAGGGAGTACTATATTATAATTGGTAGTAGTCGTGTCACCTTTGAATAGAGCACAAAGTTATTGAGTCCTTGCATCATCATAATTTTGGGTTCAGCATGTGCTGTAGGTGAATCCCCTTGTGGAAAAGTGGATTCCCTCTTGGTCTCTAGACTCCTAAGGCCAAGACATAAAAGTGCTTAACATGGACACTGACTTCCTTTTAGATCTAATCAGGCTAATAAATGAAATATAAGGAGAAAAATATGTACTTTGTTAGTGACGTTTGTCCTTGTAAAGTCCTGGCTGAGCTTCGATCTTGAGCTCCTTGATAGGTCCTCCAAAAGAAACAAAGATACAATGGAATTCCTACTCTAATGAGATTAGCTCAATCATAGATCCATCTACTGCAGACAAACTCATATGGAACAAGCACAAGTTTGAAAGAAACATGCCAAGCATTGATTATATTAATGAGAACAAGTAAAAGTACTTACAATCCTTTGAATGAAGGTGCAACAACTTCTTCCAGTTCTCCTTGTCCAACCCCTTTTCTCAAGTAATCTACACTGATGGATTTGATGTCATCTCACTCATGAGATCATAAGTTTGATGTAATTCTCAATCTCCATTGTCAATACCTTCTTATGAGATCATAAGTAAGGTATAATTTTCAATCTTCCTTGTACCTTTCACCAATTGAAGGCTTCCTTATATAACCTTGGAGAGGTCCAACCACTTGAGAGATATTTGGGATAATTTGAGGATTACTCTCCTTCAATTGAGGATCTCCCCTAATATCATACCTTGACCATCTATTCGAATCCAACCACCTTCAGGAATTGAGGGATTCTTCCCTTATTTGCCTCAACAAACACAAAATTTGCTAAAAAAAGGGTAGCGCTCCCCCAAAAGGGTGCACAGGGCACTCAAGCACTCCCCCAAAGAGGCTAAGGGAGTGCCAACACTCCCTGACAATGGGTAGGGGAGTGCTCCTCTCCAAAATCCTTTTTTTTTTTTTGGTTTTTTCAATGACAAAAGGTTTGTACTCCTTGTGAAGTGACTTCTCTTCTTCAAAACTAGTCTTTGGGGTGTCTCAAGTGTCTTTGTGATGTCATTAGAGGCATGACATAGGCAATATGGTAGTATGATGTTTTTGACACTTGCAACACTTGTAGTCATGATGCGACAATTGCGGACAAGAGCCGACACTTACAACACTTGTAATGACGACACTTGCGACACTATCAAAGTGATTAATTTTGAGGTGTAACAGATTGCCCCCCAAAGTATGAAGTTAGAAGACGATGATGACTGAAGTACTTTGTATACTTTTTTGAAAAAGGGTATGGACGTAGAGAAACTGGAAAAATCTGCACACAACCATCAAACAAATATTATGACATGTTTCAAACCCAAGGCAGGCATACCTATGCTTGAGTGATAAAGACTTTTTAGGTATGGCCGCCATAAAATACACTGCGGATCCATAATTATATTGACAAAATGGTATATCCATTGCATATACAATGTGGATCTATACTCCTATGAATTGAACTGATTGTAGCCACAAAGAATACACAGTGGATCTACAAGATGACAAGACATAGCCATGACAAACACAAAGTGGATCTATGTAACAATATATGTGTCATAGTTCAAAAGAACTCCTTTGCAACCTGGGAAAAGTATACATAAGAGTGATGACACTCAACCCAGGGTCTTCTTATCGATCCCAATGCAGTACGAACCATGCAAATAGATGTCCTGATGTCGAACATGGCAGAAACCACTTGATTACCGGTCAATGATGTAAACCGTTAACAAGCGCGAGGGAGATCACCATTGATGTCAATGATTCCCAAGGTACTCTAGTACATTCCAACGAATTTGAATAGATGAGTTGAAGTCAAACATCCATAGAATCATCCGATCAGAGGTCAATGATGTAAACCCATTGTCCGACACAAGGAGGTCTATCATTGAGGCATGCAGGTCCCAAGGTACTAACTAGTTTCTAAGTCTAGTTCCTGGATAATGTGTTGAAGTTGATAGAAATAGACTCGTCGAAGGAGGGCCTTGATGTATCCCCCATCAACGACATGAAATTGACACAGAGATGTAATTGGTAGATCAAATGAACATGGACTAACACATGTATTGAAACAAGATAATTTTGATGGTTGACTCTTGAGGTAGATACTTCCCTTGAACATTGAGGCACGACAGTAGAAACATGACATGGACCAAATATTGATGATGTAGTGGATGCTGTGACTTTCGTCAGGTGGCCCAAAGGAGTAAAATAAACTCAGAGGATTGGCTTGGTGAAGAGGTTCAACGATAAAAATGTGTGCAAAGACAAATTGTCATGTTCAAGGGTGACCGTAAGAGTTATTGGTAGTGTTCTCAAAAACTTCTTGGCTTGCTTCTTTCACTTTTTTCCCCATTCAGATAGACGAGTACCTCTTTTTAATTTAACGAGCTCGAGGAGGGTAACACATGCTCGATATGACTCACCTTTGGTAAGTCCCTCTTCCTTTGTTTAATGAACTAGAAGAAGTAAAGGTTCGGTCCCGTATGGGCCCTTCAATGTATGATTGTTTAACGAGTCCAGAGAAGGTAAACTCAGTGGTTTGTCATATTTAGAGAGTCTGAAAACAACTTAAAGATGACTCTAATGTTGTCCTTTTTCATAATGTTAGTCTCACGAGGCCGAAAAAGAGATTAATTATCACTCGAAAGACGCCCTTTCAAACCTTTTAACGAGTGGGAAAGGAATCAAGATCACTCAGAAATCATTTCATGTTTAGAGAGTTTGAAAAGAGCTCAAAGAAGACTCCAAGGGGTTCCTTTTTTGTTTATCCATGCGAGTCCAAAAAAGTGATTAATTTCTACTCGATTACATTCTCATGTTTTTTGAGCACTAGAAAGAACAAAGACTAAGATCGATATGTCCCCAGCTTGAAAGCTAGTGGCTTACCTCCAGAATGATCATCAAAGGCTGGAGGCATGCCCTCCAAGATTCAATTCATTCACCGACTTTGAGTTTGTCATCAATTTCTTTACTAGATGGAGAAAAAGGATAAGGGTGGATGAAATGAAGGTTTAAAAGAGGTGACTGTTTCATTTTTTAACGAGCTTGACACATAAAAATAACTATTCTCACGACTCCAGGTTCAATCCCCAGATTGTTGTTTCATTTTTTAAAGAGCTTGCTACAGAGAGGAAAACTATGCTCAAAACTTCTGTTTCATTTTTCAATGAGCTTGCCACAGAGAAGAGAAAACTATGCTCATGAAATCTGTTTCATTTTTTAACGAGCTTTCCACAGAGAAGAGAAAACTATGCTCGAAGCTTCTATTTCATTTTTAACGATCTTGCCACAGATAAGAGAAAACTATGCTCATGACCTCTGTTTCATTTTTTAACGAGCTTTCCATAGAGAAGAGAAAACTATGCTGGAGGACTCTTCTTGATCATGGATTCCAAGAGAATAACTCTCTGGAAGAACACCATGTCAAGGGACAAAACTCGGTCATGGATTCCAAGAGATCTTCACTGGATGGAAGAAAATCACTCTAGAAGGAATACATGTCGAGGGTCGTGACAGGGGTAAGGATATCAGACTCCAATAGTCCTACCGAAGAGATAACCATGTCAACTACCAGATCCAAATCATCAAAATTTGAAGTCATGGTAGACAATGCCACATAATTGACATGAAGCGGGGGAGATAATGTCATCATATAAGAACCATTCAGGGAGGTAATCTAGTCAGGGCCGATGAAGGAAAGTTGATTAATAGTCACAATTATTCCATCGTGAGGGAAAGATATCACATGGAAAATAGTGGACACAACAAATTTCATGGAATAGACATAATCCTGCCCAAGGAGTAAAGAGAAATCCAAGGGGTCTTGGACTACCATGACATCAATAAAGACAGTTTTCCCTCCCAAAGTTACCGGAAACTAAGGAAGGGTCCCTAAAGGTTGACTAGTTCTTCTATTAAAAGCTAATAGATTCTGTGTAACCAGCACAAGCTGAGGACAACCCAAAGCATGCCAAGCAATAGAGGATAATCCAAAGCATGCCAAGCAATAGAGGACAAAATACTAACAGACACACCTTCATTTATCAACGTTTGAGGAACGTCCCGACCACAAACTTGTACTGTAATCTAGAAAGGAATGTGAGAGGAAAGACGAGGTCCAGTTAGCACACCCCAATAAAAAAGGATGGCCTCATTGCTTGGAGGGGGTTTTGCAAGAGAATGAGGAATTCCCCCCAGCATGGTAGATTCTGTATCAACAAGAAAAATGTGGACAATATCGAGTTTACTCTCTAGAGGGAGAGTAGGATCGACCAATGATGGGATCAGATTGACCACGCTGGCACTCTTCAAAGGAAGAGTAGGATTGATTGATGATGTAATCGGAACAATCACTTTGGCACTCTTTAGATGAAGGGTCATACTGACCAAAGAAGGGACTGGATCAACCACTTTGGCACTCTTCAAAGGAGGAGTGGGATCGACCGATGACAGAACTAGATCGACCACTTGGGTTGCATTCTCTAAGGGGAGAATGGGGTCGATGAGTAGAAATGGATTGACCACTTTGGTGTCACTCTCTAACGAGAGAGTGGGGTCGACTGAGGATGAACATAAATTGACTAATTGGGTTATACTCTTTTGATGAAGAGTAGGGTTGATCGATGACGAAATTGGATCAACTACTTGGGTTTGTGGTTCAATCGAGGAGGAAACTAGATTTACCACCTGATCAACTAGACTGGTCGGGGATGGAACTGGATTGACCAGTCCATCAACTAATGATGGGTTGGGGGAAAGCTTACGATAACCTTTTGGAAGTTGAAGTTTTTCCAAAAGAGAAGAAGACTCATCCATATGAAGACAAAGGTGAGAATAATGATCACCTTCACATAACATGCAAGGGAATTTGACAATTGTTTTCTTCTTACCAAACTTAACATCACTAATTGATGGGGTATCACCGGCATGACCAACAGAGGTCGATGACGTGGAGGGCCACATTTCTAATACCTTTGGAATACCAGGGAAATCCCTCAAAAAGTGGTCACCCTTACAAAGACTGCAAGTGAATTTGGGTTTCAGATTCTTCATTTTAATCTTGTTGACCTCATCATCACTCCCAATACTATTAACAAAAACTGGTTTCTTGGATCCAACATCTGATGTTGTTGGGGCCTTGGTCCTTTTTGGGATATTCTTCTTCTTATTTTGATCAACCTGGCTACTTTGTTTAGAGCTTTCACTAGGTGAAGAAGGAGAAAGGGAAGGAGACTTAATGGGTGAAGAAGGCGAAAAGTCGACATGAGGTTGATGCGTGGGTGGTGTACTAACATCTAAAGTATTAGGTGCAGTTAAAACATTGGGAGGATTTGAGATCACCAGAGTGGGGAACAACCAAACCGGTATTCCAATGGTGAGTCTCGGAAGACTCAGTGTGGCAATGTATGGAGGACCAAAGTTTTCAAAAGAAGGAAAGGTATAAGGTTCCCCAGGAGAAGGGGTTCCTCCATTGGTAATCTCAGGATTTGATGCCATTAACACTGACTCGACCTAAGTTCCACTAAGTAACACAACCAACACACACTATGAATATGAGAAGAAAATAATCAAACAAAATCTTCCCATAATGAAACCACTAGTTGGTGATGAAATCCAACGTCGCGAGATCAAAATAGGAAGAGGCAGGGGTAGAGCGGGTGGATCAGTTACGTTGGCGATCTACTTAATGGACTTACACCTTGGTGCAAGCTTCCACACAGTAATTGTGGATTTACCCTCCAAGGATCCTGAGTGAGTTTGACCAACATCTATTCCAGGTACAGTGAGACTTCCCTTCACCGTCACCTTGTGTGAGACCCTAAAGATTATGGCTACTAAGGTCACCAATTTGCAGTCAGCCCCTGGGAGGGTACAATCAACAGTCTGATCCAAATGTATGGGCAGGATAACAAGTCTGAAATCAACTGGAGAGGTTCCCACACATAATCGTGGGTATACCCTCAAGTGACCCCCAATATACGATCCGACCACTACAAACAATTGAACCACAAAGGGATAATATCCGTAACTCTCCTGAATGCAACCTCATGTGTAACCCCTGTGTGAGAGGGGGATCCCAGAAATCCTATACGATAATTGGATTTTCTCTCCCTATCGCAAGATGCTAAGTTTGTTTGATAGCTTTGGAAAGTTATCCTTTCAATCTTATTCCAAAGCCCTACACCTTAAACTAATGTAGGTTTGCTAACAAAGATGTAAAAAAATTCTGATAAATTTTAGTTAAGCGTTGATTTTAGTGGCTGTTGATTACTCAAAGGTGTATGAGAGTGAAGATTGATGATATTATGACTCAGTTCCCAAAACATGCATAAGAAATGATAAGCACTCTTTTCTTTCAATGAATGTCTAATTAAGGGAAGGAGAAGGATTTTCCTTTCATTGTCAAACACCAAGATGAAATGACCTCATGCAATAGTCCTCAATAAGGAATCCAATGCAATGCTAAAATGCTTGTATGTGACTGATAACCAGTAGATGTAAATCTTCTTATGCTAATCAGACTTCAAGAGTTGTGAGATTTAAGCAATCTAGAAGAAAACTTCACATAAACCAAAAGACACCCTTGTTGTGATCAAACAAGAAATAGAAATCCAAAAACTCAAAAGAAAGGAGAAAGAGCTTGGACAAGATGACTCAAAGATCAGAAAGAAAAGTACAAAAGACCTTTGAAACCCCTTACAAAGTTTTCACTCATTCAGATAAATGAGAAGAAAATGACAAATTAACTCCAAATCGTGAAGGACAAAGAGTTATTTCAAAGTAAGGACAAATGTAAAAAAAATCCAAACAAGAGATGATGAATCCTTAGAAAACAGGGTATTGAAGGCCAATACCAAGATGGACTAAGAGTATGAGACCCTGAGCAAATGCAAAAAGAAAAAACTGAACCCAGAAATTGAAAAACTAGATGATTTTTCACTGAAAATGGGATAGAGCTCTGGTGTAAGGGGTACTAGAGCACTCCAACACTCTGTGTAATACCACCAGAGAGTGTTGATGCTTTGCTACAAAATCTCAGAAAAATGCCCAAAAACTCAGAAAATCAAGGAAATTCAGTCAATCAGGGTGATCCCGATGACATAAAGAGGAAATCAAACCAATCTAAGAATAAAAAAGACAATATGGAGAAGATCAAATCAGTGGGCAAAGGGAAAAAATCAGAGTATCCTCCCTAGTGGAGTCGCCAATTTCTATTGTAGGTGAATCCCTCTGCGGACAAGTGGATTCCCTCTTGGTCTCTAGAATCCTAAGGCCAAGATAGAAAAGTGCTTAACATGGACACTGAATTCCTTTTAGATCTAATCAAGCTAATAAATGAAAGAGAAGGAGAACGATATGTACCTTGTTAGCGACATTTGTCCTTGTAAAGTCTTGGTTGAGATTCGATCTTAAGCTCCCTGATAGGTCCTGCAAAAAAAAAAAGGTACAATGGAATTCCTACTCTAATGAGATTATCTCAATCATATATCCATCTACTGCAGACAAACTGATATGGAACAAGCACAAGTTTGAAAGAAACAGGCCAAGCATTGATTATATTAATGAGAACAAGTAAAGTACTTATAATGTTTTGAATGAAGGTGCAACAACTTCTTCCAGTTCTCCTTTTCCAAACCCTTTTCTCAAGTAATCTACACTGATGGATTTGATGTCATCTCACTCATTAGATCATAAGTTTGATGTAATTCCTAATCTCCATTGTCAATACCTTATTATGAGATCATAAGTTACATATAATTCTCAACCTTCCTTGTACATTTTACCATGCGAAGGCCTCCTTATATAACCTTGGAGAGGTCCAACCACTTGAGAGATATTTGGGATAAGTTGAGGATTCCTCTCCTTCAGTTGAGGATCTCCCCTAAGATCATGCCTTGACCATCTATTTGAATCCAACCACCTTCAGGAATTGAGGGATTCTTCCCTGATTTTCCTCAACAAACCCAAAATTTGCTCAAAAAATGGTAGAGCTCCCCCAAAAGGGTGCACAGGGTGCTCAAGAACTCCCCCAAAGAGGCTAAGGGAGTGCCAACACTCGCTGACAGTGAGTAGGGGAGTTCTCCTCTCCAAAATCCATTTTTTTGTGGTTTTTTCAATGACAAAAGGTTTGTACTCCCTGTTGAGTGACTTCTCTTTTTCAAAACTAGTCTTTGGGGTGTCTCAAGTGTCTTTGTGATGTCGTTAGAGGCACGATATAGGCAATATGGCAGTATGATGTTTTTGACACTTGCAACACTTGTAGTTAAGATGCGACACTTGCGGACAAGATGCGACACTTACAACACTTGTAATGACGACACTTGTGACACTATCAAAGTGAGTAATTTTGAGGTGTAACAACATGGCCTCAGGAAGCTGATCTCATTACAGAGTTTTATCTATCGAATGGTTACTCTTCCAGTCCCTATAGAGCACATTATTGATGTTTCTTGCATCTAATAATCACATCATTGAGTCTATGCTACCGGAGTCACCATATGTCTCATGCTCTTATTCAAAGGAAGTCTATCAACCTGTGTCGACCACTCCTTAGAAATATTGACTTTGCTTGTCGGCCATACCCTCAGTTTGTCTCATAATCACATGATACTATGGTCTTATCATGCAACCTGGCCCTACTTTATTCATTAGTAGGTCACCTTGAACCCAATAATCGACATTTCATCATTGGTCGTTGACTAGGTGGTTTCCTTTGTGTTCGATGGCAAGACATCTATTCACACTTTGGGATTTATGTAGTATCTTGGATGCCATTAGACTTATTGGTGGTATCCTCACCTTTATCAACATTTTTCATCATTGGTTTCTATTCAGAGGGCCTTTTTTTAATATTGCTTGCATTTGGTATATGAAAAATATGCACAGGGTCGTTGGTTCATGAACATGTTCTTTGTTTGCTTTCCACCAAATCATGGAGCTCCTGCTTTGTTCCTCGTGATGACTGATGAGAGATTCATTAATGCTCTCCTTTCAATGGGTCTCTTTCCATCAACTTCAACTCATTTATTCTGGATACGAGACCTATAGTTTTATGAGTACCATGAGGCTTGCAGTCGTTAGTGTAAGGATCTCTCGCCATTGACAGATGGGAATACATCAATGTCTCTTGATCAATGGATTTCTCAAGTGTTCAATGCCAACTCATTTATTCACACTTGTAGGAATGTACTCAGTGCCTTGAGACCTACTTTCATTATTGGTAGGTTATCTCACATTTGTTAACGGTATACCCCAATGACCCGTAATCAAACGATGTCTCATTATGTTCGACCTCAATTCCCTTATTCACATGATGTAGACTTGCACCCTTTTCGAATAGTGTAGAAGACTTGAAGACATCACTATGTGGCCGCAAATTTCTTGAGTTATTGCTTCCCTTTCATTGGACCAACACATGTTCGACTTTAGTGATCATGGGAGATCAAATTATACTCCATGGTATATAGATATCTTCAGATTGATTTTGAGACTGGTTTCACAGGGCCTTGTTTGTGACTATGACAACTTTTGGCATGCAACCACATTTGTATTTCCCTATTCATGGCCATGAACACTTGTTTGGTATATTTCCACATGGATCTACATTGTATTATTGGCATCCATGTATGCAAAGTCAGTACAAAATGTAATGAACAATTGAGTTCGTCCATCTGGTTCTCTACCACTCCACTTCTGGGTTATTTATAATGTATTTTGGCCATCGCAGGTACTCCTCTGATATCACACATTAGGGGGCATCTGTAATAGAAAGATTTGCCTCACCATTACTATCTTGCATAGAGGGCCTTTTTCCATTTCCCTATGCAGACTTGTCATCCTTTTTTGATGAATCCAGAGCCAAAAAATACATTTTTCCTCATATACGCTCCCTATCAGCTATGAAATATGCATATACGCTAGCTGCTCCACTACAACATGTGTACATCGGGATTTGTGCTAGAAAATAGAAAAATGAAGTCGGGTTCCCATGTCACGATAGGAGATCTCTGATCCTTAGCCTTCCATATACTGGAAACATTTTGACTCAACCCTTCGTTTTCATTCTGAAGGCTATAAAATCACAATTCCGAGCTATGGAAAAGAGGAGAAAGCATTCAACATTGAGAGCAAAGTTACTCTGGAGAAATTGCTTCATATTGAGTCTGCATCCCTTTGTCCCTCAATTCTAAACACATTGTTCAAACCCCAAGCTCTTTTCCTATTATTGAGAGAACCTCATTGACTCTCTCCTATGAGCTTGCCTTTGGTGGAGGATTGAAGTGGTGGAGGCCCAGTTGGAAGGAACTTGGTTTCTTGGTTTCGAATTGTGTCGACACGGTGTTATCAGACTAATCGATAGGTGCGGGCACTAACAGATCTCCCTAGATCCACCTAGATCTAGAACAAAACAGGATAGAACACGACTCTTTCCCTAAGTTGTAATCATAATCTACTAATAGGAAGGAATAAATGACATACCTTTATATCACTCCCTTAGGTCTCCGTTGTTCCCGCTTCGCTCCGGTGCTCTTGTGAGGTCAAGCCCAAGACAACATAACCCAACCAAAGTGAAGATAGTAGAATATATTCAATGTCAACTTATGCATATGATCAAGGAATTACACAATAAAGTAAGAGTGACTTTATGGGAAAGGGACATGCCTCTGTATTATATTAATTGAAAGTAGAAGATACAACCTGATCACCTTGATGTTGCAATCTTTCTTTCAGTGACCCTTGGTTCCAACACACACACTTGCTCTATACTTACATGAAGAAGATCCAATTCCTCTTGATAGACTAAATAGAGCCTTCAAGCCTCTATCAAAGCAGGGTTCTTCATACAATTCTTTCACCAATTCTTCATTTAATCTTGCTTAACCTTTTCCATGAGAAACCTTTCAAAATATAGGAGAAGGAGAGATGGTTACATGGATGAGGATGATCCCATCAAATCTGAGAAGTCAATAAAATGACAACCATACGAATGCCAACTTATTTTCTAGAAGATTCCCTTCTAGAACCCTCGAGACCCCTTCTCCTTTGCAAGATTAAAAACAAGTTCGCACCTTGTGTATAGAGAAGACTGCGAGAATTTCACACCCTAAGTGTGGGTGGCCTACAAGAATGAGGGATTCTCACACCCTAGGCCATAGGCAGCCTACGAACTCATCTCAAAAATATGTTTTTGGAAGGAGACAAGAGCCATTTTTCTCAGGTAAAAAGTCCTTGTTGGGAGCCTGAATACATCACTGTTGATACATCACCAAAGTGACCAAAATCATGTGTAACACACGGAATTCTGCAATGTTGTCACTTATGCTGATCAATTATTAATAGAAATACTCCTTTCCCGTCCTATTGGTATATTGCAAATGTATGATTATTATTTATGGGCGTGTTTGTAATGTTCATTAATGGATTATGCTATCTGATGTGTTAACCCCTTTATATCATCATTATATATTTTCTTTGCTCGTTTGTTAAGAACTTATTGCAGGTATACATATTTGGGTCAAAGTGCTCAATGATGAAACATCATCAAACATTGGATCGAGGTAGGACTCTTTCTTATCTTGCACATTAGTTCATATAGCATATGTTGGAATTGAGTTGATTTCTGCAGTCATACCTGTCTGTTGTGGTTTACCCTTTTCCATAGATATTTTTTCCCTCATAACAATAAGCCTTGGGCTTGGGTTTCCTAAGAGAGGGAAGGCTAAAAGAGGAACCTGGTAGAGATCAATCTAGAGAGGCTCAAGGATAGGCCTAAGGGAAAGGTGGATCTGATAGCCAATATAACTTACTTCCTGATAGGGGAGGTGTGGTAAAGATCAAGGTTCTGAATAAGGATCAAAGGATTCCCCCACTTGCATTTCAAGGTTGGAGAAGTCATGTAAATGAACTGGCCCCACGAACCTGGTCCTACAAAATAGAAAAATGAGATCAATCATGTGATCAAAATGAGACTTACCAATATGCTATAAATATTATATTATCTTCCTTCAAGTAAATTTATAAATGAGTGTTATATCTATTCAATGATAATCATCGTGGCTATAGATAAGTTTCTCTAAAACTGCATGTGCCAAGTCTCAAACCCAAAGAAGGATTAATGGTTTCGTGATTCAAGGTAAGAGTTTGAAGTTGAAGAGTAGTGATCAACATGTGAAATCATAAAGATGAAGACATTAAGAATAACATGCAAGCATGAAGATGCATTATTTAGTTATCCATTTATAAATTATTCAACAACAAAATCATTCAAGACAACCATCAATCAATATCAAACCCCCAAATCCCTTAAGGTGTACAAAGGATTAACATTAGGCTCAAGCAGTAGAGGATTAAGCATTAGGGTTGACAATTTTAGTAGGGGGCTCCTTTCCTTTCTCTTGTAAAATAAAAAGTAAAGGGGGTTGTTGTGGCCTCAACAAATGAGGACACACTAGAAGAACTAGTTATCTCTATCAATAGAAGTCTAGGGCCTTTGGTTCATATCTACATTTTAAAGATAAGATCTACAAACTGCAGACAATTTTCCAATAATCATGGATTTCACAATGACACCAAATTTCTAAAAGATATAACCCAATAATTCTAGTACCTGTAGTCTAATGCACATTTTTCAAAGAGCTAATTAGTGAGGTAAATTATTTTACTGACTACACCCTTCATATTAGCTTTGGTTTAACCATGAGTTTTCACTTTTTATAACAAGCAAACATCTACATAAGTGTGTTCCTCATCTCTCTTTTCCCAACATTGCTTCACTGCTAGCGAGCGTCCATAGCCCTGACAAAGTTGACTTGATAGCATATAAGCATATGTCTGCTGCTAGAAAACATCCATACTCTCGACAAATTTACTTGTACTTCCTACATTCTTAATAATACTTTCAACTTCTTCTTTATTTTTCAAACTATGCACACCCTTTTAGATTTTATAAACAGATATACATATGCACATAGGATGTGAAAGAAACAGGGTGATATGAGAGTTGATTTGATTTACTGAGTAGATGTTATGAATTTTAGTTTAACCTACAGGTCTCCCCAAAATCCATCATAGTATTGGCCATTTTATTAATATGAAGTGGATGGAGCTCAAAGAAAAGGATAGATGCTTTTCTATACTTATGGATTATCATGGTATGATCAATAGGAACATGTGTTCCACCACACTTATCAGTCCATACATACAACTAATAAATTCAAGAATATGCATTTAGATAGAGAAGTCCATGCATCTCTTCACTTATAAAAAAAATTCTTCAATATGTGCCCAGAATTGGACCAACCCTAAACTCAAATTTAAAGAGTATTCCTTAAGGTAGACTAAGAAGTCAAATCAACTTAGGGAACATACCAACATTCAAATCAAATGATGGAAGCAATTTGTACAAGAAGAAATTAAGCACTAAAACTGAATGCAATTCATGAAAAAAGAACTAAACTAAATGAATCCTAAAGCTAGAATGTCAGCCATCAAAAGAATGAAAATTGACTGAAAAATAAGAATGTAACCCAACAACAAGTAATAAATTTGAAGAAACAACAACGAAAGCATTTTTAGTGAAAGTTTGGAAAGCAAGTCAAGGGAAATAATAGTCAAGCAATATTAACCACTCAACATCAAGCCCAATATAAATATTCTCAGGGTAAATATATGAAATTAAGAACAAGCAAGATTACGAGAATTGATAATCTAGTGAAAAAATTCGCAACACAATCCTCTAATCTAATTGATATTTAATGAAACAAAAAAATATTCTGGGAATCTAGAAAAATGGGTTAATGGATAAGTTTAGTCAAAAACGATTTTCAAAAATCCAATTACATGAAACATTCCACAAACCTATAAGCTCTCATGGTTTCTTGACATGAACAAGTCCTTTGCATACTTGAAAACACTGAATTTTTTAATAACATAAATTACATTTCACATTTCTCACCAAAGCACTGATTTCTCTTTGCCATCATAGACTGTTGGAATATTGTTTGATACTGAGAGGGGGGGGGAGGGGGTGAATCAGTATTATCATTTTTCCACAATTGAAAACCATTTCCTTATTAATTTTATCAAAACAAAACAAATTATCAATAGAAAGGTACAATACACAAAATTTAACATGGAAAACCCAAAAGCAACAAATGTTTTTTTTTTAATAAGTATTACATTTAATTTATGAGATCCAACTCAAAGGAAACACCAATTCCCTATTTTACTAGCAACAACTAGAAGGAGGATGCAACCCCTCTATATTTTACCAACATTGATTGGAAGGAAGCACCAACTCCCTAGTTTCTTCAACTATAACTGAAAAGATGTTGCAACACCTTAGTTTACCAACTTCATTTGGAAGGAGTCTACAACCTCCCCTAGCACCATCCAACCTCTTTTTTTTTATGATAAGTACTTCAATATTCAAATCTTCATAATATTCTTTGTCTTTAGCTGCATATATTCATTTACTTTTTTGGTCTCTAACACTGTTATTGATCTTTAGATTTCAAGCCCATAGACACACCCTCTTTTAACAAGAATTTATGTTTATATAGTCTTCTAATGGTCACATACAATAAAACAATTTCACCTCTTCAATATGAGAATGAATCTCTTCATTATAAGTATGTACCTTTTCAATATAAGATATTAATCATACTATTTTAATTAATACAATGTCAATGAACCATTGTGCATTTTAGATCATTTAGTCACGTTTTCAATTGGGTCAATAGATTTTGATTATCATGATTTAATTCACTTTTTACCTTACCATAGGTAAATACCACCATGGTTTGCAAATACCATGTGCGCATACCATGTACTCTTTCACTTTTACCCTTTTTCTTTAACTCCACTTTCAATTTTACCTTTTTCTTTAATCCAATTTCACTTTTACCTTTTTCTTTATTCCACTTTTACCTCAGCTCCATTTCCACCTAACTTTTCAACTTTTGTTATTTATTAAACTCATTTATATTTAATCCACTTTCATTTCCACTTTTGTTTAAACTCCATTTCCACTTAAATTTTCCACTTTTGTATTTATTAAAGTGATACCAAGGTCACATTTATATTTAATCACTTATTAACCTTTGACATATATTTGATCACTAACTAATATTTGTCATCAATGTCAATTTATTCAACAATTGACTGCATGAGTGGATCTAACTATTGGTGTCCACTGGAAATTGTTTTGGTTTGAAGGGTTTTCCAACTTCAGCCTGACAAAAATGATGACCAAAACTTTCTACAAAATATCGACTATCATGTTGATCTAACAGACTCAAGGGTTTTCGGTGTTTCATCAACAAATTTTCCTTCGAATACACTCTGAAATGATAGTGCACAAGAAAGTATTCAAGAGGGCAACTCACCAGTATTCGTTCTGTTCATCACAATCCTGTCTCAACAGAATATACAATCATTAGGACAACTCAAATCGACTAGTGTAGTAATTGAAATTGTCTCATTCTTTGATTTTCATTCTTTCATTATTTCAAAGCACTCGACCATGCAATCTCGTATATTCCAGTAGTCCACTGCATTCCTATAACTCAATATTCCTATATTTTTTACTACAATTCCATGTCATACTCCACTATGGTACTTCTTGTCTTCATGTTGACATCAATGTCAGCACGATATTTCCATCAATCTCCCCCTTTGTCATTGATGGAAACACATCGTAAAAAAAAATGCTCCCCTAAAAATTGTTGGGTATGTATTATATTCTTTGCACGTAGGGGGGTTAGAGGGGCGGTGCAGGGGGGAGGAGCCCCCCACGTGGGGGTTTGGGGGCAGCGCCCCTGATTTGTTTTTTTCGGGACAACATATTTCCGGGACGACATATTACCGGGACGATATATTTTCGGGACCACATGATATTTAGGTGGTTTTTCGGCACATGGTTTTTGTCGATGGTTTTCTATTTCCGGTTAAGGAATTAGGGTTTTTGACTAATCCAGGTCATTGGATTAGGGTTTTGGATGCCACTGGATCCTATATGTATATTGTATTGTAAACAATGTAACACAATGTATGAATATACTATATGCTAGTTTTCCCGGTTTGGGTTTCCAGGTGAAAAATCTCTGTGTAATGTTTGTATTTTCCATTGTATCTTTTCTGTTCTTTTTTGAATATCAGTTTGCAGTAGATATTTTACAAGGTTAGAATTTACATTTGGTATCAGAGCTTTATTGGCTTC
>ML788796.1:242118-261145 GCA_009831015.1 Picea engelmannii
AGTTGTCCTCTAAATTCGACATGAAGGATCTTGGTGCTTCAAATTTCATTTTGGGCATGGAAATTAAAAGAGATCAAAAAAGGAGAAAACTTTGGTTAAATCAGAGAAAATATGTCGAGACAATATTGCAAAGGTTTAATATGCAGGAATGTAAACCGATTAAGGTTCCTATTCCTGTTGGTGTAAATTTATCTGTGGATTAGTGTCCCAAGACACATGAAGAAGAGGAGGACATGTCTCATGTTCCATATGTGAGTGCAGTTGGAAGTTTGATGTATGCAATGGTTTGTACTAGACCGGACATTGCACATGCAGTGGGATTTTTGAGCAGGTATATGTCAAAACCAGGGAAGGAGCATTAGACAACAATAAAAAGGGTTTTCAAGTATTTGCGTGGCACTGCTAGCTATGGATTGTGCTACGAAGGAAGACCGGGATTGGACAGAGTGGTCGATATACATGGCTTTGTGGATGCATACTGGGCTGGAGATTTGGATCGTAGGAGATCCACAAGCGGGTATGTGTTTAACTTGTTTGGAGGAGCAATAAGTTGGATGAGAAAAAGGCAGGCTGTAGTGGCACTTTCAACTATAGAATCTGAATACATGGCAGCCACTCATGCAAGTAAGGAAGCAATATGGTTACAAATATTGTGTTCAGGTATTGGGTTGGTACAAGAAGCTGTAAGGATAGAGTGTGACAGTCATAGTGCAATTTTCTTGGCAAAGAACCCTGCTTATCATTCAAAGACAAAGCACATTGATGTTCAATATCACTTTGTAAGAGACATGATTGAAGAAAAGAAAGTATCAATGATGAAGGTGGACACTTTGAAGAATATTACAGATTCATTAACAAAATCTGTGAGCACTGAGAAGTTCTCTTGGTGTAGAGGATCCATGGGCATTGTTGCCCTGGATTATTGACTATGTAACCCTGTAACCCCTTGTGCGCAAAGAAAACAACAAGTGGGAGAATGTTGGGTATGTGTTATATTCTTTGCACGAGTAGTAGTGTCTGAGTGTCTATGCCGGGCGGGCAGGGGGGCAGAGACCCCCGTACGGGGGTTCGGGGGCAGTGCCCCCAATTTTTTTTTTTTGGGACGACATATTTCCGGGACCACATGATATTTAGGTGGTTTTTCGGCACATGGTTTTTGCCGATGGTTTTCTATTTCCGGTTAAGGAATTAGGGTTTTGGACTAATCCAGGTCATTGGGTTAGGGTTTTGGATTCCACTAGCTCCTATATGTATATTGTATTGTAAACAATGTAACAAAATGTATGAATATAATATATGTTGGTTTTCCCGGTTTGGGTTTCCAGATGAAAAATATTTGTGTAATGTTTGTATTTTCCATTGTATCTTTTCTGTTCTTTTTTGAATATCAGTTTGCAGTAGATATTGTACAAGGTTAGAATTTACAAAAATGAGTAATTGTTTTACCATAATTTTCTCCCCCTTTGACATCAATGTCAAGGCCCCTGATACCAAAATGAGGTTCATCACCAATTTTATGTTGCTCAACCTTATTTTGTTTTGAGTGATAGTACTTGTCTTTTTTTTCTTTCTCCCCTGTCAACATTTCTCCCCCTCTCATCATGATTTTATTTATTTATTTATATTGTAGGGAGATTAATCTCAACTTTTTCCTTGGATGTTTAAATGCTTCTTCAAGCATGGTTTTAGTGAATATGTATGCTATCTTATCCTTTGAACCAACATGCTCCAATCTAACCTTTTTTTCGCTAACTTTCTCTCTCAAGAAACGATACTTGATGGGTATATATTTGGTCTGTGCATGCATGGATGGATTCTTGGAGATGTTGATGACACTTGCATTGTCACAATAGATAGGTATCGGCTAATCACATTCAATTTTAATATCCTCCAATGTTTGTATCATCCATAATATTTGAGTGAAACATTCATCAATTGCAATATATTTGGCCTCTCTTGTAGATAGTGAAATTGATGATTGTTTTCTACTTGACCATGAAACTAGACATTCCCCTAAGAAAAGTGTATTTCCACTAGTGTTTTTTTTTTCATCCACACTACTATCCCAACAAACATATGTGTAGGCAGTTAGTTCAAATCCTGTATTCCTTGTATAACATTAGCCAAAGTCTAATGTTCCCTTAATATATCTAAATATTCTCTTGACAACCATCACATGCGATTCCTTGGGAGATGATTGAAATCCTACCACCATTCCTACTGCCTGCATGATATTAGGTCTAGATGTAGTCAAATATAGTAGGCTCCCAATGATAGATATGTATAGATTTGAATCTATAGAAGGTGACTCATCTTCCTTGTTGAGTTTGCAACTGGTTCTCATTGGAGCGATAAAAAGAGCACTTTCAGCCATTCCAAACTTTTCAAGTATCTCTTTCAGATAGTCGGATTGAGTAATAAACATTCCTTTCGGTGACTGAGTGATTTGAATTCCAAGGAAGAAAGTTATCTCTCCAATCATAGACATTTCAATTTTTTTTGACATTTCTTGAGAAAATTCATAACTTGACTCATCATTGTTGGAGCGAAATATGATGTCATCCACATAGACCACTGTGACTAACAAACTGTCTTTTTCAATTACAAGATAGATATTGTTGTTAGACATGCCTCTTTTGAATCCTTGTTGCAGGAGGTACTTATCCAATCTTGCATATCATGCTTTGGGTGATCGTTTAAGGCCATAGAGTGTATTATTCAATACATACAGGTGTTCTTCTTTTCCTGGTTGTTCAAATCCTTTTGGTTTTTCTGTGTAGACTTCTTCTTTTAGGTCTCCATTCATAAATACAGACTTTACATCCATTCTAAAATAATCTGACGACTTCCATTCTTGCAACTTGAGTGAAGGTTTCTTCAAATTCAATCCCTTCTACTTATGTATATCATTTGCACACTAATCTTACTTTATTCCTTATATCTTGACCATCTTCATTAAATTTATTTTTAAAAACCCACTTGGTCCCTACCACATTTTTGTTTTTTGGTCTCGGAACAAGTTTCCAGGTTTGATTTTTCTCTATTTGATCAAACTTTTTATTCATGGATTTGATCCAATCTTCATCTTTGATGGCTTTTGCAAATATTTTGGGTTCTATTAGGTAGATCAATGTTTGTTCTGACTCATATGTTATTTTTCTACTTGTTTCAACTCCAACACTTTTGTTACCAAGGATTTGACTTTCAAGATGATTTCTTTGTATTCTCCTTGATGGTGATTTTGTATCTTGTCTTTGTGATTCTTCCTCTTCCTTTTCTTCTTCACTTTGTGATTGATCCTCTTATATTTATTTAATTTCTTCATCGTCATCATCTCTTATCCTTTCATCAAATTATGGATTATCTTGAGATTTGATCCCTTTTGTTTTTAGATCATCCACTTTTACATTTTCACTTTCCACAATCTTGTGTAGCCTCAAATTATAACATATGTAGGTATTTTTGTTGTTAGTAACCAATAAATATGCCTTCATCTGATCTACAATAAAATTTTCATAGGTTATCATCATATTTCTTTATGTAGCATTTGCTCCCAAAAACTATGAAGTGTTTAATTGATATTGGTCTTCCAAACCACAACTCATATGGTGTTTTGTTGTGGTTAACTCTAAGTTGTGCTATGTTAAGTATGTGCACTATCATATACGCTGCTTCTCTCTAATTAATATATATATATATATATATATATGAGAGTTTGGATTCATTTAACATGGTTTTGGATGCTTCTTGAACAGGTCTATTTTTCCTTTCAACAACTCCATTTTGTTGAGGAGTTCTTGGTGCTGAAAAGTGTATTTTAATTCCATGTGTTTTAAAAAATTCATTGAAATCATTTGCGGTAAATTCTCCTCCATTTTACGATCTTATGCACTTGATTTTGATATTAGTCTCATTTTCAACCTGTGCTTTGAAGACTTTAAATTTTTTGAATGTTTCTGATTTTTCTTTGAGAAAAGATACCCAAGTCATTCTTGTATAATCATCAATGAATAAAATGAAGTAATGTTAACCTTGTATACTTTAAGTTCTTGTTGGTCCAGAGATTTTAGTATGAACAAGTTCTAATGGTTTCGACGTAGAGTATTCCTTTGTTTTTAATCTTACTTTTGTCTGCTTCCCATGCTGGCAGTGCCTACAAACATAGTTTGAAGGTTTTGTAATCGTTTACATGTCTCTCACAGATTCCTTTTTACTAACTTTTATAAAGTTATCGAAGCTTGTGTGTTCCATTCTTCTATGCCATACCCAACTTTCATCTATTTGGCCCATGCAACATTTTTCTTCTTCTTTTGTGTTTAATATATATACATCGCTTGATGTTCTTGGTGAAACAACCACTAATTTTCCCCAGTATTCTTTTCTAATTTCACATTTTTTAGAGTAAAATACGAGAATATGTCCTTGATCACATGTTTGGCTCACACTGAGGAGATTAGGCTTCCAATTTTCAACTAATAACACATTTTATTCTTTATCTCTTTTATTTCCCAGACTAACTGTACATTTTATAAGTATCTTGACAGAGGCATCATCTCCAAATATAACACTTCTTTTTTCTTTCCTTTTCAGATTGAGGAATTTGTTTTGATCTTCTTTCATATGATTTGAACAACCACTATCAACATACCATTGAATTATTTGATTCTTGGTGTTAGCACTGAGATTCATCCTCATACTGCGAGAGGATAAGCCAAGTACCCATCAAAATATTTAGTGGATGTTGGTTTTATGAGTGGAGGTCAAATGGACAGAACTCAATACAAGAATGATTTTAACACAAAAACTGGACAAGCAATGCATAGGGAAGTGAGGGCCTCATTAACTTTAGTCAATGATTTGATTTTAAGTGTGAGAAGAATGAAGACTTAGTGAGAGAGGTGAACAAGACTGCTATGGGAATTTGACTTTCAAGTAGCTTGGTGAATAAAAATTCAGGCTCAAGAGAACTCTTGAACTCAAGTTTTAGATGTTGAAATATGTCACAGCAACATAATAATCAAACCTAAATTATCATGCAACTACAACAACTCGATTGGATCCTCCATGCCCGAGCCTTTCAATATAAGGGGAAATAAGATAACAAGGAAGATGACTAAAACTGGTCACGACACTACTGTAATCAAGCCTACATTACAAATAGAATCACAACCCTCGATTGGATCCTCCATGCCCGAGTGTTTCAACACTGTTTAAACAAAGAGATGAAAGAAGTTAACTTCTATTAATACGAAAGTCTCAAAGTTTATACATAACCAGATAATAGTTCAGACATCAAAATATTACAAAATAAGGAGCTCTGCTCAACTAGTTGACCACCTTAACAAAATATTGAACTAATCTATTTATACTCAGATCAGTCTACAACTACTAGGGGTGTGATCTGGATATTCCATTCAAATCCTTTTGTCTATGCCTTCTTCTGTCAGATGCAAGCTCAGATCAACATGGGCCTGTAGAAAAATCTTGTCCACTGTGGTACCTTGGGATGAAAAATATGTCTCCACGGCCAGACCCTCCATGCCTTCTATTTATGGAGTGAGTCAAGGTTTCAAACACCACTCCCTTCTCATTAACCGATCCTTCATCGGGACTAGGATGAGGCTTAATGCTTAGGGGGCTGTCATGTGCTACTTTTGGATTTGATGCTATATGAGCATGTGATTGTGGGGCCTTCAAAGGAGGTTTGGATTCACATCTCTTTTGAGCCCGCAATCCACCACCTTCCACCACACATATCTTTCGCTATACCATGGTTTCAATTGTGGGACTGCTCAAGAATTTTATCGTTCGAGCATGTTGCGTCCCCACAATGAAACATGGTCGTTGATCTGGTCACAATCTGCGATCTAGGCATTCCTACTTAATTTATCGCCACCACTAAAGCTTATCCTCCTACCAACTTTAGGATCATTCTAACTGTGTTGGGATATGGCGCTAATTTTTGCGTTGAACAACAATACTTTCTGAAGGATGATCTGACATGGTGGCCTAACATCACAATGCTGACATGTCATGAAATGAGAGGTGACATGTGTCACTTGGAAATAAGTGGATGATATGCCCAAAGGTGCCTGGACTGAGTGCCATGTGTCATCACCAGGTGGATTCCAGGTGTCATGAATTATGAGAATGCCACGTATCTGAACTGATGACTGCCACATACTTCATCACTTCAGAGCTCGAGGGCGGTATGCATGTAGAGCTGGAGCTCCGAAGTGAACAATGACCGTCAATTTGAGGAGGACACATGATGCTTGATATTTAACTATGAGAGAAAACACTCCAGATGAAACCAGGAGTCAAGACGCTAAAACTCCCGAAGCTCAAAATCTCGAAGAAAATAATGACCATCTGATCTGAAAGGACACGTGACACTTGATCTGCAACTTTAGGAGAAAATGCTCTGGATGAAACCATGAGTTGAGACGCTGAAACTCCTGAAGCCTAGAGTGCTAAAGCAAATAATGATCATCCGATATGAAAGGATGCACGGCGCTTGATTTGCAACTCTGAGAGAAAATGCTCCAAATGAAACCAGGAGTCGAGATGTTGAAACTCTCGAAGAAAATAATGACCGTCCGATCTGATAGGATGTGTGGCACTTGATCTGCAAATCTGGGAGAAAATGGTTCGGATGAAACCAAGAGTCGAGATGATGAAACTCCCAAAGCCCAGATTTTTGAAGAAAACTACCACTGTTAGATTTGGATGGACACACAACAATGATCTGCAGACTTCGGTAGAAAATGCTTTGGATGAAAGCGAGAGGGGAGGAGATAAAACTCCCGGAGTCTAGATTCTTGAAGTAGATATTGAATGTTTGATGGAGAAGGACGTGTGGTGCTTGATCTACAACTTTAGGGCTTCTTCCTATCCACTAATCTTCACACGAATTTGACATGTCGAATACACGTGAGCCGTTGATCTGATCGCAATCTACGATCTGGGAAAACCCCACTTATGTTTCCACGTGCCACTTTTGGATGGACCCTGCTTCCTACTGTGAATATCAATGACTCACAATTAGTTCAAGAGTTCATGATTTGGCTCTTCGCGACCTTTCAATGCATAACTCCCACAATCCTCCCAATGTAATCTCCCGAAGTGAGGGATCTAGTGATGCGTGGCCTCTTGATTTGGATGGCTGAGATTTACTTCGGGAACTTTATTACTTCGGGGATTCTCATGATACTGCTACCAAGTTCAACGATCCTTGTTGGTTTGAGATCAATGACCCACGATTATTTCAGGAGTTTGGGCTTCGGCTCTTTGGGACCTTGGCACACTCCTCAATTAGAAAATCCCACAACGACTTTTTCCCTGGATCATATGTGGCACCACGTGTCCCCTTGATCGATGGTCCATGTTTGCTCTGAGTTTCAGGACTTCAGACTTTTTTGGATGAATAAATCTTTCAATCCTCTGGAGTCCTGATTTATGAAATGTTTCCCTACCGTTGATCTCTCCCCAAAGATATTTGATGGCCCATACTTAACCTTTTTTTTGTATCTTTAATACCCGGGGGTTGCTAAACTGAACTTCACAGGGGATCTTTGCCATTGAAAACTGAACCTGCCTGTTTGTTTGTGTTTCAAGCCTGAAATGGACTGTCCTGAAATTTGTGCTTTGTGCTCATGGATATTAACTGTAAAAACAAAATACTTGGATGACCCGATGTGAACTCAATCAATAGAAAATAATATGACCGAAAATTTGTACCAAAAATCACGATATGCGTTCATTCTTTAAAGAAAACAGAGAAACCTTGAGCTGAGGATTAGTCAAACAAGATGCTAAGGAAAACCAGATCATTGATCGGAAAGGGTAATGACTTTATCAATCATAAGGGGGAAAAAAACTAGGAATGGTGTGCACAAAAGAGAGAGGCGAAGCAGGGGTGCAGACTTGGGTTTTCTCAAAAAACACATATGGTATTTGACAAGTTTGTGTGATAACATTTGGCTCCACAGGGGATGGCATGATCCCTGCAAGCTGCCAAGAACGTGTAGTTCCAGTTCCTTAGCTATTGGGTTGTGGAATTGAGCTCAAAAAACATCCTATTGAAGACAACATGTTGATATATACACTATTCTACTTACAAAAAAAAAAAAAAAAACATGGGTTCCATCAGGATATTATTTATGTACAATCCTAGACTAACTGATTTTTACAATGCACTAGGTGAAAGCAAACTTACACCATAGCCACCTAGACTATTCAGTAGCATAACTCTTCTTCTCACTGCAAATGATCCACAAAATGTAAGGGAAGTATTCCAGCAGAATGAACACATGTTTTGGAACACTGAAAAATGCCCCCGAATGATGATACGATGAATAATTTTGTAGGCTCCAATGCTTTTGGAAAACTCAACTCCATAAATAACCCCACAAGGTCATAAAATTTTTAATAAGGCACGCTAAACTGGAAAGAAAATATTTCCTTCATTGCATCATTGCTTACTTGTTGTTTGGCATTTTCAGAGTGTACAGGTAGATAAAATATTGATGTAGGTTGGCTAATCTTAGGTGATATTTTCTCATTTACAAGTGTCGGATAGGAGATAAGCCACACATTTAGCTCTACATTTTCTCCTTCATTATCATGCAAAGGAACCACGCTACGAGGTTCCAAAGAAGACATGAAAAAACTCTGCTCTTCATTTTCTTTGTTGGGATATCTGACAAAAAATGGTTGTTTTTGGTCAGTATTTGAAAAAACTCCTTCATCATAAGTAGGGATGCAAAAAACATCTGTTTCAAGGAGAGGAATATCCTCTACATTTCCTTCATAAGAGCAGCAAACAAAATCTACTTTCAATTTTGAAAAGCTAGGAAAAAACATAGAGGAATCTTCCCTAGCTTTTGTCACTAGCTTATCATATATCTCAGCTTCGCAGTCAAGAGAAATATCTACTACAGGATACACTTGATCTTCATCATCAAAAGATTCAAAAGTGAGATGTTGATCCTCATGAACGTTTAAAACAATAGATACATATGATATGATGCCAGACATTTCTATGTTATTTATATCATTAATGAATATCATTCAACACCTCATGATTTTCATGGAAAATGCTTTCCTCCACAATAAATGTTTCGTCACAAATCTGGTTTTCATGACAAGCATAATCTTTATAAAGTAGATAAAACTCATCACAACATTTTTCATAAAGATACTCAACTGAAAAATAATCTTTACAAAACAAATTGAAAGCTGCATGAAAACATGTCAAAGCGTTGATGCTTGCAATGGGGAGAGATCGACACCAATCATGAAAAATCCCCTTTAATGAATACTTGAAAATCTTAATCTGAACATCTTCATGCATGATATGAAGTTGATGAATAAAATCATGAAAATCCAACAAATTTTCAACCGGTACCTCCCACTCTTCTCCCTGAAATTTAGGTAGGCTACTTTCCCATTCATCTCTACTAGGAAATGGATTAGGGAAACCAACTATCTTTGAAAAGTCACAGAAAGCATACTATTGAGGAAAATATATGAATTGATCTTACTCAATCATTTTCATAATTTACTTGGCTAAAGAAAAGTAGATGGGAATATCACCCTTGTTGGACAACTGAAAGGGGTGGGGGGGTGAATCAGTTGTTACTATGCTTAAACAATTATGCCTATTTTAAAATCTTTATAAAACACTCAATGATGATCACAATAATACACAGGAGTAAGCAATAGAATATTCAACATCAATCACACACATGAAATATACATAGCCAGATATTTCTTGAGAAAACCCATAAAGGGAAAAACCTCTTCTTCTTGATATGATAAGTAATCTTTATTTTCTGTACATTATCATTCTCATGAGATCCAACTCCTCTTGAGGCTCCTTTGTTTTACAAGAAAAAACTTGCCGAGAGCACCAACTCTCTGGTTTCTCTAGCACCCACTATAAGGAAGCACCAACTCCCTGAGTGTTCCAACACTAACTGGATGGAAGCACCAACTTCCAGTCACACAAGCACCAACATGTATAATAGAGAACAATATTTCTTCCTTGCACCTCCCTACCACCCTGAAATATAAATATTTTCTTTATTAAATTTATCACAGTGATACAACATTTATCAATGGCTTACCATTCTCATCATTGCTCTACTCTGCCTGCATCAGTGTCTTTCTGCTTTCATACTTTGTGCTTTATGTTCTTCTGCATTTTATGCTCTGTGCACCATGTCCATTCTATGCTCTATGCTTCTGCACGCTCTTCACTGTATGAATAAATCTCAACAGAAGCAACAATCTCTTCTCTTTTCTGTGTATATTTATCATGCCAAGTCCTCTACCAGATCATACACCTAACTCTTCATTCTCTCTGGTGATCATGCTGAGTTTGTTCTTCATCAGTGGTCGTTATCTTGAGATTCTTTAGCTTCTCTAGCAGTTACAGTCTTCGACACTTTTCCATCTGTCAATTTTCTCTATGATCAGTCTTCATTCCACTGGAAGTTACCTTGAGACTCTTTAGCTCCTTCGGCGAGCACCCTGATATTCTTTGAATTCTCTGGCAGATGCAATCAGTCATTTTCTACAATTACAATCAGTTCGTCTCGGTAGTTACAGAGAGAACCTCCACACACTCATCCCTTTAGCACCTTTTCTCTTCTTGAGAAAAATTCACAGTGGGTGCTAGATTTTCTTGTTGAGCCCCTTCGTTTCACGTGACCATCGACAATGACCATGGGCCAATCACTTCAAGACTTCACATTTTGGATCATCTGTCATGAGTCACCCCGACTCTCCTAACTCCTGATATCCCGAACTCCTAAGTGGAGCCTAGTGACATGCTAGCTCCTCCCTCGATATGACCTTAGGCGATGAGCTCCATATGACTATGTGATTGAGGGTGCATCCAAAGGTGGTTTAGACCAACTTCTTTTCTCCCTGTAATTCACTATGAGCCTCCACCCGTCCTTTCTCCAAAAATGTGGTTTTGATTGCGGCCCACTCACGAAGAATTAAGACATGAGCATGTTTTGGCCCTGCAATGTGATGGGATCATCGATCTCACAATCTTGATGGTTCTCCTATATCAATGTCTCTGATCTGTTGACTTATCCTGCCTTCTTTCCTCCATTCACACACGATCCTTAGTCTCAATGACCAAGTGACATGTGGCCCTCCAAACCAATGAACGATATCGATTTCTCATTTCAGGCTTCGGGAGTCTCGATTCTCAAACTTCTCTTGTTCCCAGAGCATTTCACCTGGAGTCCACGATCCAATGAAGCATGTCCCTTTTGGATCAACGATCACAATCCCTTCGGGTATTTAGGGTTCGACAATCTCAACTCTCAACTTTCTTTCATCCTTCCATTTTCCCAGAGTAGTTTCGCCCAAAGTTCATGATCCATTGACATGTACCCTCCTGCATGATCAACAATCATAAGTGACTTTGACACTTCAGGACTTTATGCTGATCGCTGCTTCATTCTCCTCTGGAGTGGTCACCTACTGAGCAAGTCATAGGCGGTGGAAACTGCTTGCTGTCAGTTAACACTTCCACTTACACTATACTTCCACTGTACTAGATCAACGATTGAGAATGAATCTGAAGTGATCTTCAGATCGAATGACTTGTATCCACTTCAGGACTTCGACATTCAGGACTTCAAGACTTAGGGAATCTTCTAGTGGTAAAAATCCCGGAGTGACGTCACTTACTTACATCACTTAATGACATGTCATGAGCCTAGTAGCTATCACGTGTCACTCAGATTTGTGATTTGCACGTACTTGAAATGGTGAATCAAATTGACACTTGTCATTGTCTCATTGTGACATGTGTCCTTGCTGACATGGATCCTCATTCCCTTCGGGACTTTGGCCTTAGGGACTTCGGGTATTTCAACTTTTCAAGTCACCAATTCTTTCGAAGTGAGAATCCCCGAACAATAAATGCCTCGCAAATTTTAGACCCAAACTAAACGTTTTTCATCGATCATGTTCTCATATCGACGACTCCATCTTTCTGTGATGCTTCTTTTCTAGCTTATCCTATCCTTCCACTTCAAAATAATTTGACAGTGGTCGTTTACTTCGGCTCTCCGGCTCTCTGGACTTCGGGTTTTTCAAGTCTCAAACTGAAAAATTCTTGAAGTGATTTTCTCTGGAGTTGAGGATCGTGTGCCACCTATCAGTCTTGAATATGGATGATCCCTGCTTACTTTGAGATTTCGGGACTTTGACAAGTCCACACTCCTATTCTCATCAAAGGCTTAAACTTCTTACATTTATTTCTGGATCCAACGAATGTTGATCCTTGACTCTTAGATCCAACGGATCATATCTGTACTTCTCCTCTGTGCTTCCTCTGGTCACTGGATGTTGATCTAATGGTCATCAGGTATTTAGTATTGGTGATCCAATGGCCACTGTCATTCTTCCTCCCGAGCTTTTTGATCTCTCTGACTTAGAAGGTTTTATAAGTGTTCAAAGGTCTCGATCTTTTCTCCTCCCATGAGTCCTTCTCTTGGACCTCGAATTTACTTCTAGAAAGCACAAAGAGCTATCTCTTCTGAGCTTTGATCTCTACATACTGTTTGCTCCTCCTCCTAATCTTACACTTCTTTCTGCTTTGCCTTCTGTTCTTGCCATCAATGACAAAAACACTCTTCCTGAAAACATGCCAACAATCCTATGTTTATAGCCAACAAAAATAACATCCTAACTCACAAGTATTAATTATGAGTGCTTTGGCTAGTCTTTTATCAACAAAAAGCTTGTTGGAAATTCACTTTTTATGTAATTTTCTGAATATAAAAGTTGCTGAAATAAATGTAAGAACAGAAGTAAAGATACCAAGATGATAATCAAAATAAATGAGACATAAAGCAATCCTTTATTTCATTCCAATTCACCAAAGAGTCATTTTCTTTACAAAATCTCATACAGAAATCTTGGACCAAAGTCAAACTTAGACATCCCTAATGGAACATACAAAAGGACCTCTAACAGAAAACCAAAACTGAACTCTAAATGCTGGATCAACTTGCCACATATTGCTTCCCACTTGACTCTACACAATAGCCTTTATCAGTCATGAAAATTAATTCACAAACATACAAGTCTACACAGACTATCAAAGATAGATCAACACCTCTGAAGAAAAAGTGTCTGAATGATTTGATTCATCCCTGAATATTGTTGTCTACAATAAGACCCTGCTATCATAAAAGAGAATTAGGCTATGATGAATATATGAATGAATGAAAAATGAACTATCTCAACATAAACTCAAAGAGAAAACCTTAGCATGCTTCTACTTCTATCTTCCTCTTGTTCCTCCCTTCCTTTTTTCTTTTAACAAATTATAATTGGTTGAAGAAGTTGAACCAATTCATTAGTTAAGTTAATTAAAAGACTCAACTAACTTTAGTTAGGGGGAAAAGTAATAATTATAATAAAGGGTCATATTAAATAATAACTAGTAGGTGGGACCCCTTGTAACTCCCTTTGGTTCATAACAATAATAACAATCATAACATAACCATTAGTTAAGAAAAAGACACCTCCTTGTGCCTCCCATCAACATATTCACTTTTGGCAATTAAAACTCATGAAATTTGAACCTATTTCAAAATAATATTCATATATCCAAAATAAATATGTTGTCCAAAGATCCATGAAGTCAACTATCATGAAACAATAGATAACATAAAACTCAAAAGCCATATTTCCCAGTCTGTGATGCAAAATTTCCTTGGTTGTTGCTGTCACCTCTTGATTTTCTTGAATTTTCCTTAGGTTGGGCAGAGCCTTTAGGCTTAATCTCGTTGATCACATGGGAACAATCGTCCCTCAAATGCATCTGGGAAGACACGGATTTGTCAAAATCATTGGAGGGTGAGGAAGGGGTAGCAGTGGATTTTCCTTTATCAAGTGCATGGTGGGCTTCAGTCTTCAATCTCTTGCTAACATGGGAGGATTTCACTGGCAAGTGGTTAGGGGCATCTTGAACAATGGGGTTCAAAGGTGGAGGAGCAGGAAAATACAAGTTGGGCTAGCCACGATGTTGGGATATTGCTAGGTGGAAAATCTCCTACCATCCATCATTTTTAGGGACCTCAAGTTGTAAGGATACATGAGGAGGTACAGGGATACTGGGGGCTTGCAGGGCTTGGAAAGGAGGCCTTTCAGGCCTAGTTTGGACTATTCCCTACCCAATCTAGTTAAAGAATCAAACATGAAACAATTGGCCAAGATCTTCTGAATCAATGCCAAAATGTATTTAGAACCTGGGCCTTCTTGGGCCTCGGTTCCAGTTATCTCTACCTCTGTTTCCTCGTCCATGGCTTCCTTGATTGAAAAAACTCATCCTCGATGCGTGATCAATTATCAAATATTATTTTAGATAACCATACATGACAACTCTTAAAAATATGAAATATATTTGGCTCAGAATGTATTAGACTCATGCAATCCAATCCATAAAAAATGTTTTACTGTTAATCAACAAGAAAGGGAGTGAAACAGGGTTCTGGGATATGTGAGGGGTTTGTATTGAGTGAAAAAATGATATAATGAAAGGGGAGAAGCATGGTCACTGCTCAATGACAAAAACAATCAACCGTAAAGAAAACCAATAAAACCTCACTGCAATCCACACAAGACACTGCCACTTTCATCCATTTTAACACATAAATTCTCTTGAGTGTAATCAATCTCATAACAGGGATTGAAAAAGGAATATGGGAGGTGACGGGGTTTGTAATTAGCAGAAAGTGAAATAATGGAAGGGAAGAAGGATGATTACTATTCATGAAATTAATTAAGTGATCCATAAAACATTATGTGAAAGGAGATGCATCAATCATCAATCACGTGACTAAATAATATTTTTTTGTGTATTTAACAAGTTCATTGTTCAAAATCAAACGTCCCACATAGTGCCATCACAAAACAACAAGAATCCTATACAATTTGCAAGAGGTTATGTTCCCTTCATTCACACACTCTGCATTTTATAACAATTTACAAACAATACCCATTTCCAATCTGTAACTATAAAAAATCAACCACTGCCCATGCATTTCTTCAATCCACAACTATACTCAAAATTCATGTTCTCAAAATAATAATGGAGTCACTATTACCGCAATAGAGTCCATCAAAATGCAATGATATTCATTAAGATATATATGCAGTAACCAAAATAATCAAGACCAAATTTCCATGACTAAAATGACAATTAATCATACAACCAACAACCACCATTTAGACACAAGCTATGCACAGGGTAATTTTTCCAGGCAATGTAGTTCTTCCACTGTAAAAGAAAAACAATTTAATGTGATTTAAAAGTTGGGCCACCTATCCAACATGACTGTCATCAACAACATGCCTGCTTTAACCAATGGTCGATTGCAATAAATAACATTCTTAAAACTCTATGCGTATCCCTGAGTATGAAAAACAAGCTATCCATACCACACACAATGCGTAGCTAACAAAACTCCACAGTGAAACATTTCCACTTAGCACAACAAACACACAGTCACAGTAATAACTGAACATATCAGCTGAGCCATATATTTAATATAAGATTTCTTTGATTTAGTCACACCGTGATCGACTATGCTTTGCACACTCAGGTTTATACAACCAACAAGCACACAGATGCAGTGGATATACTATCTATAGTAACACAGTCCAATAATCATTTGGCCCCAAGAAAACCATAGTTACCATGCCCAATATTTCATTTTGAAAAATACCATACACACAACGCGACATGTGTGAGCAACACCAAACATTTGTAACCAATGTCAACTATCATCTGAAAATTATTAGTGCAAATACTAGTGACTATATATCAAAAAAACAATTCGCCATTGTTGTAGAAAATCAATCAACCGAACAAGATGTGGTAGCTATGAAGACCCACACATCCATTCGAATCAAGGCAGAGTCCCTTTCCAGTAACAATAATGAGATATTAACATAAGGAGGGTGGTTGTATCTTTTGAAAGTGCAATTGGGAATGAAGGGTTTATCCTTATAATCACATATGCAATAACTAAATTCTAAAACAATAGGATTTCCATACGACCAACTGGCTGAATTTGTATTCACAAGTAATCGACCATACATTCTATCCACAATAACCCGTAGCAACTTGACAACCATGACAATATCCTTTACAAAATTCGAGACTGGAGCATTAAGGGTCTACTCTGTATCCAACACCAGGGAACAGAGACAACTCCTCGTAATGGTGGAACTTTTGAGGCCAAGGGTGTGCACACATAGAGAGACATGATTCATTTGCGGGCAGGTAACAATCCATTGGAGGGGACCAAAAAAAGAGTGAGGCTTTCATTCGGCCGGGCAATTTATTTAATGCACGCAGGTTATAACCCTCATGTTCTTCATCCAAACTACCACAATACTGAGTTGAAGATAGGGCCAAGTTAAGAATATAACACTCACCACGTGACCCTTAGAGGTGGAAACAACTCGAAGTGAAACACAACATAGTGACGCAAAAAACCTTTGACCATTAAACCCAAGAAAGCCATAGACTAGTTTTAGTGACAGTGTGTGGAGATAGATATCCACCCAAAACTTAAACAAAAATCCTCTGACTAAACCAGTAGTGGTAACAGAGAGCTATCACCAGGAAGACCAATAACCTCTATGAACTCAAAAATATTCCAGGAAGAACCATCCACTCTTCATTCAATAACCAAAATTTCACACAGTTGCAATGCTCAGGAAAAACGCAAACCCATACACCTGAGCCAATAATCATTTCATAACCAGAGAGAAGTCACAAATGGCCAAAAAAAAGGACATACCTGTTAATCGAATCCATTAAAATGATATTTGGTCGAGCGGTTCCTCCTTGCTAAAATTTCAGAGCATAACACAACAAGAATATTGAACAATAGCCCAACTAGGGTGGCGACCAACGGGAAGAGTAAATGTGACATCCAATAAATGCACGTCGCCTCCACCCACATCTCATTAACTCAATAGTACATGCCAAAAAATTATCCATTAACATGACTAATCAAACATGTATCGAAACCATCACCACATTAAAATCCAATAGCGTGATCACCATATTCCATTTCACATCATAGAACTCAAGAAAAATCGCCTAACCATCAACGTTCAACACCAACTTTCAATCTATCCAAACATACCATATGTATATCAGCCACATAATTCCATTAACCATTGCATAACCATAACCATTAACATTATCACCTTGCCAAATGCACCACCAACATTTCGACCATATGCATATTAAACATGTAATTCAATCACAATTTCATAGCCATTTACTTGCTAGCTAGGGTTTAGCAATAATCATCAAGTCTTTTCATGCATGTAGTATAGTTAGGAGAGATTTAAAATCTTCCCCTAACAATTGTTTCTCATTTCCTTCAAATTATTTGCATGTGGTATTGCAAAACTAGTTCCCTTTTCTTTGCATTTGTTATAGTATTTTTCCTTTCATATAATTTCACTAACATGTTTGTTATCTAGGTGCAATAACAATAGATAATAATGACATTAATTAATAGCATGGGCTGTAGTAACATAAGGAATCAACCCTTCATAAGCTCAATTTATAACCAATACCAACAATATCTTCATCAGCCATGTGAGTCGTGTCGCACATCATCTCAACATAAAAAATGAAAAGATCTGCTCTCCAATAGTTCAAGGAGGTCCCACCTACTAGTATTATTTAGTTTTTATAATAATAGGCTTTATAAACACTTTTCGGGTGAAACTTCGTTGACGTTTTCAATCGTCAACAAACTGGAGACTCCATAGGGAAATTTGTTTTTAACAGATTTAGAACTCATGACTCATGGTTTCGTAGATCAAAACAACATGCCAAGAAGACATAACTCAGATGATTATGCAACAGGGGTAAGTGAGCGGATTTAATGGGAAGATGACCAGGAATTTGGGAATAATTCATGAAAAGTGTTAAGTATGAGGGGTTTTACCACTGTATGCATAATCATTTAACTAGAATTTGCTCTCTAACTTTTTGGAGGAAAACTTTTTAAACTTTCTCTTGAAATCTTGATGGGTGAAGAAATGGCAAGAAGAAGCAGGAGATAGCCAACTCTTTACAGGACAACAACAAAAAAATGTAACAATTTCAAGGGTTCTTTAGAGGAGCATCATAACATATGTGTAAGGTTGATTGTTATTAACTAACAATGCTTTGCAGGAGTTTCATTGTGGCAAAATTGATCCAACATCCTATTTGACCAAATTAATTAAAAGATAAGAAGAAACCAAAACATGACAGAAGTAAAATGCAGAACTAAAACAACAACAATAAAAGATGGAAATGAAGCACAACAGGGAAAAAAAACTTAACTTGGAGAGAAGAAATCAAATTATTGTGAAGCAAATAAAAGAAGCACAAAAATTGAAAGAATAGCTAGGCTACTCTCTATGTAGGGTGAAATTCTTCCTTCTCTAAGGAATATAATATTCTTACCATTCTGAAGAACGGATAAATGTGTCTCGTTGAGTGAGATGTATCTGCCTATTAGGGCTTGCCAATATCTCCCCAAGATAATTGAATAATTTCTCATAGGCATATCAGTTACCTGAATCCTGAGGGTTGTCCATATCTCAGGATGAGCGCATTAAACCAAGGTTACATCTTTAATCTCACCTATGGTTGTTTGTTGTAGACTATTATAGGAGAGCATTCTTCTGGCATTTTCGTTTGTACATGACAAGCCTAACTCTTCCATAATAATCATTGACATGACACTTGGGCTTGAACCACCATCAATGAGGCAACAATGGGCAATCTTATCCATGATCTTTACAGAAATATAAAAAGGGTTTTTTTTTATAGGGTATCTAAAGTTATGTACACCTACTTTATTTAAGGAAGAATTCTCTTCATCTACCTCTTCAGAAAGATTGACTACAACATAATATTTTCCTTCCATGAATTGTTTTAGATGCATCTATTATTCAGGGATGA
>ML788796.1:268631-293237 GCA_009831015.1 Picea engelmannii
CGGACCCCCCCCCCCCACGCCCTAAAACCTCTTACCACCTCAAGGGGGGTCCGAAATACCACCTATCCCCAAAAAAACTGCTTTTCCCAAATTTCACCCATTTTTTCCTGTTCAACATGTCATCTTCCGAAGCCGATTCTAGGTGAACAAAAGAAAAGTTTAAGAAAATTAGAGAGGTTTTTCTCTGTAACAGGATGAATAAAAAAAAAATCTCTCAGGTTTTTCACAGGTGCCATGATCAGGGAGAATCAAAGTCATCTTCAAGGCCCTTTTTTCTAGTTTTTCATTTTTTCGTTACAGTCTTGATTTTATGGGGGCTATTTCGGCGAGCTGGAGGAGAATTTGGCGAAACCGAAGGAGGTTTTTGTCCAGAACATGCCCCCATATAATAAAATCCTTCCATTTTTTCCGAGGTGTCAGTGTTGAAGAGAAATAGATATTTGTTTGGACCCCTTGTTTGCAGAAATAAGGTCTGCCTTTCATGGCGGACAGTTCCAGATTTTGGGGATTTCTTGCTATTTTTGGCCAAGGTGGTTGAATTCGACCTCAGGAACTTGAGGATATTTTTTTTATATTTTGTATAGAATCAAATGTTCAGGGGTTGATCTCACGTCCAAGCAAGCTGTGAGCACTATAACTTCTATCAAGAGATTTTCCAAAAATATAAAGAAACGTTTCACATGATTCTTGCATGTTAGCTATTGGTGAATTTTTTCCCTCATCGTTGAATGTGCATCTGCCTTTGTTATCATTGTGTTGTCTTTCTGATCTTTTTAAAAGGAGATAAAGTTACAAGATTTATCTTTGCATACCCTGTTTTCTAACTTTTAAAAATCTAAATGTTTGTCTTCTGATGTTATAGTGAAGAAATTCTTAAATGCTTCTTTACTGTGACTGATAATCTCACCTTTTCTGCTAATCCATCACTTATTCCCAAAGAATCCAATAGTTGCATTATATCACCCTGTGAAAAGACTTCTTATAAACTGCTCTTTGATCTCTATCTTTATGAACAGACCCCATAGCCCAATGGAAGCGTGAAACCTTTTCCAGCCAATCTACAGAAAACTCCCAGAACATAACCTATTCTGCATAACTAGCCTAATATCCTATTTCAAACAAATCTAAATTTGACAGAGAGATCCCTCTCCGAGTCTCAGAGGGCTAGATCCCTGACTCAAAGTGGTTTTGATGTTGCCTTTGTGACTGCCTCCACATACTTGGGAAAATTACAGAGTGCTAACAGATGAGACATAAAGCAATTCTTTATTTCATTCCAATTCACCAAAGAGTCATTTTCTTTACAAAATCTCATACAAAAATATTGGACCAAAGTCAAACTTAGACATCCCCGATGGAACATACAAAGGACCTCTAATAGAAAACAAAAACTGAAATCTAAAAGCTGGATCAGCTTGCCACAGATTGCCACCCACTCGACTCTGCACAATAGCCTTTATCAGTCATGAAAATTAATTCACAAACAGACAATTCTACACAGACTATAAAAGATAGATCAACTCCTCTGAAGAACAAGTGTTTGAATGATTTGATTCAGCCCTGAATATTGTTGTCTACAATAAGACCCTTCTCTCATAAAAGAGAATTAGGCTGTGATGAATATATGAATGAATGAAAACTGAACTATCTCAACATAAACTCAAAGAGAAAACCTTAGCAGGCTTTTGCTTCTATCCTCCTCTTGTTTGCCCCTTCCTTTTTTCTTTTAACAAATTAGAATTGGTTGAAGAAGTTGAACCAATTCATTAGTTAAATTAATTAAAAGACTCATCTAAATTTATTTAGGGGGGAAATTAATAATTATAATAAAGGGTCATAATTAAATAATAACTAATAGGTGGGACCCCTTGTAACTCCCTTTGGTTCATAACAATCATAACATAACCATTAGTTAAGAAAAATACACCTCCTTGTGCCTCCCATCAACATATTCACTTTTGGCAATTAAAACTCATGAAATTTGAAATTATTTCAAAATAATACTCATATATCCAAAATGAATATGTTGTCCAAATATCCATGAAGTCAACTATCATGAAACAATAGATAACATAAAACTCAAAAGACATATTTCCCAGTTTGTGATGCAACCTTTTCTTGGTTGCTACTGTCACCTCTTGATTTTCCTGAATTTTCCTTAGGCTGGGCAAATCCTTTAGGCTTAATCTCACCAATCACATGGGAAAAATTGTCCCTCAAATGCATCTGGGAAGACACGGATTTGTCAGAGTCATTGGAGGGTGAGGAAGGGGCAGCAGTGGCTTTTCCTTTATCAAGTGCATGGTGGGTTTCAGTCTTCAATCTCTTGCTAGCATGGGAGGATTGCACTGGCGAGTGGTTAGGGGCAACTTAAACAATGGGGTTCAAAGGTTGAGGAGCAGGCAAAGACAAGTTGGGTCATCCACGATGTTGGGAGACTATCGAGTGGAAAATCTCCTTCCATCCATCATTTTCAGGGACCTCAGGTTGTAAGGAGACATGAGGAGGTACAGGGATATTGGGGGCTTGCGAGGCTTGGAAAGGGGGCCTTTCAGGACTAGGTTGGACTATTCCCTTCCCAATCCAGTTAGAGAATCCAAAATGAAAAAATTGGCCAAGCAATTCTAAATCAACGTCAAAATGTATGGAGAACCCGGGCCTTCTTGGGCCTCGGTTCCAGTTACCTCTACCTCTGTTTCCTCGGCCATGTCTTCCTCGAATGAAAAAGCTCATCCTGCATGCATGATCGATTATCAAATAGTATTTTAGATAACCATAAATGACAACTATTAAAAATATGAAATAGATTTGGCTCAGAATGTATTAGACTCATGCAATCCAATCCATAAAAAATGTTTTACTGTTAATCAACGAGCAAGGGGGTGAAATAGGGTAGGGGGTGAAATAGGGTTCTGGGATATGTTAGGGGTTTGTATTGAGTGAAAAAATGATATAATGAAAGGGGAGAAGCATGGTCACTATGAAATGACAAAAACAATCAACCGTAAAGAAAACCAATAAAACCTCACTGGAATCCACACAAGACACTGCCACTTTCATCCATTTTAACACATAAATTCTCTTGAGTGTAATCAATCTCATAACAGGGATTGAAAAAGGAATATGGGAGGTGACGGGGTTTGTAATTAGAAGAAAGTGAAATAATGGAAGGGAAGAAGGATGATTACTATTCATGAAATTAATTAAGTGATCCATAAAACATTACGTGAAAGGAGATGCATCAACCATCAATCACTTGACTAAATAATAATTTTTTGTGTATTTAAGAAGTTCATTGTTCAAAATCAAACGTCCCACATAGTGCCATCACAAAACAACGAGAATCCTATACAATTTGTAAGAGGTTATGTTCCCTTCATTCACACACTCTGCATTTTATAACAATTTATGAATAATACCCATTTCCAATCTGTAACTATCAAAAATCAACCACTGCCCATGCATTTCTTCAATCCACAACTATACTCAAAAGCCAAGTTCTCAAAATAATAATGAAGTCACTATTACTGCAATAGAGCCTGTTAGCAATAAAAAATGCACTGACATTTTTTAAAGAATGATGCCTAATCTTGCAGGGAACTTTTGATTACTTTCCCAAGCTCCAAATGTAGATTTGAAAGCACCATTGGAAAGCTTAGGATTTCTATATGTTGATCGACTATTCAAGCATGTAAAATGGACTCTCCACGACTGAGAAATTTGATTTTAAAACAATATGCGCTTTCACCAACTAACTCGTCTTGAACTTTGCTAGTTAGCTGGTGAAAGATCTGCTTTTCACCAGCTAAGGAGCAGATTTTTAGGTAAATAAGTTGGTGAAAGCCTGTCATGGCCAGAATGATTGAATTTTTGCCTAGATTGGGATTTGTTGAGTTTGAATGGTTTGAAACTGCTTTAAATGGACAGTTGTTGAATTATCAAGTCTGATTCAATGGCTATTTTTGATGGATAAGTGAAAGAAGAGGTGTTTCAATCGATTTTGGTATCTTTTTAAAAGGTAGAAAATCAGGGTTTTTACACACTTCACCAAATTCGAATTTTATCTTTGGAGGACCAAATCAAACAGCCTTGGGAGGCTAAAATTGCACTTCATCAACAATCTACTACTCTTAGAGATCATTATATATGGATTGACCTCATCTTGAGGGTTTTTCCTATTTTATTGTAAATATTGTTTTACTTTCTGTTTTTAGAATAATTGATCCATCTTTTTAGGATCTAAAACTGCTTTGTTAAGGCTATAAAGCCTGGGAGGTTCAGTCATAGGTGAGGGGGGTTCAATCCTGGATACTTTGCCTATGTACTTTGACTCTGTTATGTTATATGAATCATAGTCTTCTTTGGTTATTATATATCAGTCTTTTCATATATTCCACTACTCTGTTATTTAATTCTGTTCAGCTTAGTTATTCAGAACTGTTATCTTCTGGTATAGCTCATGAATATGAATTAGATGTTTATTTACTGTCTTGTCTGACCCTACATCTCTTGTACTTGGTTATCTTGAATGGTATTCTTCACACCTTTTTATCTACTGTAACTGATATCTGGTTTCTCAAAGCACTGGTCTATTTAGATGCATAACAAGTTGTCCTTTTCTTAGCCTTCTCAGTTATCCCATTGTTCCGCACATACTTTGATTATTAAATTTCTTAAGTTACCAAACATTCTTAGCCTACAACCCTAAGGAGTTTCTTGGAGTGATAACAGAGCCCATCAAAATGCAATGATATTCGTTGACATATATATGCAGTACCAAAATAATCAAGACCAAATTGCCACGCCTGAAATGACAATTAATCATAAAACCAACAACCACCATTTAGACACAAGCTATGCACAGGGTAATTTGCCCAGGAAATGTAGTTATTCCACTGTAAAAGAAAAACAATTCAATGTGATTTAAAAGTTGGGCCACCTATCCAACATGACTGTCATCAACAACATGCCTTCATTAACCAATGGTTGATTGGAATAAATAGCATGCTTAAAACTCCATGGGTATCCCTGAGTATGAAAAGAAATCTATCCATACCACACACCGTGCACAGCTAACAAAACTTCATGGTGCAACATTTCCACTTAGCACAACAAACACACAGTCATGGTAATAACTGAACATATCGGTTGAGCCATTGATTTAATATAAGATTGCTTCGATTTAGTCACACTGTGATTGACTATGCTATGCACACTTAGGTCTATAAAACCAATAAGCACACGGATTTAGTGGATATACTTTCTATAGTTACCTAGTCCAATAATCATTTGGCCCCAAGAAAACCATAGTTACCATGCCCAATATTTCGTTTTTAAAAATACCATAGACACAACGTGACATGCGTGAGCAACACCAAACATTTGTAACCAATGCCAACTATCATCCAAAAATTATTAGTGCAAATACTAGTGACTGCATATCAACCAAACAATTCGCCATTGTTGTAGAAAATCAATCAACCGAACAAGTTGTGGTAGCTATGCATACCCATGCATCCAATCGAATAAGGGCATAGGCCCTTTCTAGTAAAAATACTGAGATATTAACATAAGGAGGGTGGATGTATCTTTTGAAAGTGCAATTGGTAATGAAGGGTTTATCCTTATCATCACAGATGCAATAACTAAATTCTAAAACAACAATTGTGCCATACGACCAACTAGGAGAATTCATATTCGCAAGTAATCGACCATACATTTGATCCATGATAAACCATAGAAACTTGACAGGCATGACAATATCCTTTACAAAATTCGAGACTGGAGGGTTAAGGGCCTACTATGTAGCCAACACCAGGGAATGAAGCCAACTCCTCGTAATGGTGGAACATTCAAGGCCAAGGGTGTGCACACAAAGAGAGACATGATTCATTTGCGGACAGGTAACACTCCATGGTAGGGGACCAAAAAAAGGGTGAGGCTCTCATTTGGCCAATTTATTTAATGCATGCAGGGTATAACCCTCATGTTATTCATCCAAACTACCATAGTACTGAGGTGAAGAAATGGATGATTTAAGAATAGAAGACTCATTTCGTGACCCTTAGCGTTGGAAACAACCAATGCCGAAGTGAAACACAACATAGTGACGCAAAAAACCTTCAACCATTAAACCCAAGAAAGCCAGAGACTGGATTTAGTGATAGTGCATGAAGATAGCTATCCACCCAAGACTTAAACAAAAATATTTTGACTAAACCAGTAGTGTTAATAGAGAGCTATCACGAGGAAGACCAATAACCTTTACGAACTCAAAATATTACAAGAAGAACCATCTAATCTTCATTCAAGAACCAAAATTTCACACAGCTGAAATGCTCAGAAAAAACACAAACCCATACACCTGAGCCAATAATCATTTCATAACTAGAGAGAAGTCACGAATGGCCAAAAAAAGGGACATACATGTTAATCAAATTCCTTAAAATGAGAGTTGGTCGAGCGGTTCCTCCCTGCTAAAATTTCGAAGCATAACACAGCAACAAGATCGAACAATAGCCTAACTAGGGTGGCAGCCAATGGGAAGAGTAAAGGTGACATGCAGTAAATGCATGTCTCCTCCACCCACATCTCATTAACTCAACAATACATGCCAACAAATTCTCCATTAACACGACTAATCAAACATGTATTGAAACCATCACCACATTAAAAGACAGTAGCGCAATCACCATATCCCATTTCACATCATATAACTCAAACAAAATCACTTAAGCATCAATGTTCACCACCTTATCAAATGAGCCATCGATGTTCAATCTATCCAAACATACCTTATGTATATCAGCCACATAATTCCATTAACCATTGCATAATCATTAGAATTATCACCTTGCCAAATTTGCCACCAACATTTCAACCATATGCATATTAAACATGTAATTCAATCACAATTTCATAACCATTTACTTTCTAGATAGGGTTTATCAATAATCATCAAGTCTTTTCATGCATGTAGTATAGTTAGGATAGCTTTAAAATCTTCCCCTAGCAATTGTTTCTCATTTCCTTCAAATTATTTGCATGTGGTATTGCATAACTAGTTCCCTTTTCTTTGCATTTGTTATAGTATTTTTCCTTTCATATAATTTCACTAACATGTTTGTTATGCAGGTGCGATAAGAACATACATTAATGACATTAATGAATAGCATAGGCTGTAGTAACATAAGAAATCAACCCTTCATAAGCTCAATTTATAACCAATACCAACAAGATCTTCATCAACCATGTGAGTTGTGTCGTACATCATCTCAACATAAAAAATGAATAGATTTGCTCTCCAATAGTTCAAGGGGGTCCCACCTACTAGTATTATTTAGTTTTTATAATAATAGGCTTTAGCAACACTTTGCGGGCGAAACTTCGTTGACGTTTTCAATCGTCAACACATACCTATGAGCTAAAATCTTGTCCATTTCAAACTAGTGGAGTTGCCAATAGGTTTTCGAACAATGGAGTCACCATGGTGAAAGATAAGCAGTTTGAATAATGTGTCCAGCTTCAGTTCACCATCTAAAACTGGGTCTATTTGTTGTCATTCTCCCAAGGAAGATATATTCACTTCCATCCTTGGAAATTCCACCATTAAGTCAAATGTTATCGCATAAAGTTGTCAAAGACCATATGTGTTTTTTGAGAAAAACTAAGTCTCCACCCCTGCTCCGCCTCTCTCTTTTCTGCACACCATTCCTAGGTTTTTTCCCCCTTCTGATTGATAAAGTAATTCCCCTTTCCGATCAATGATCTGGTTTTCCTTAGCATCTTGTTTGACTGATCCTCGGCTCAAGGTTTCTCTGTTTTCTTTAAAGAATGAACGCATATTGTGATTTTTGGTCCAAATTTATAGTCATGTTATTTGTTATTGATTGAGCTCACATCAGGTCATCCAAGTCTTTTTTTTATGCAATTAACATCCATGAGAACAAAACACAACTTTTAGGACAGTCCATTTTGGGATTGAAACACAAGAAAATAGGAAGGTTCAATTTTCAACGATGAAGATCCCCTGTGAAGTTCATTTTAGCGGCCCCGGGGTATTCAGAATTATAAAGTTGAGTGAGTTTTAGCGTCAATCAGAAGCCCTAGGATTAAAGATAAAAAAAAAGGTTAAGTATGGGCCATCAGATCTCACTGGGGAGAGATCGATGGTAGGGAAACATTTCAGAAATTAGGACTTCGAAGGATTGTAAGAGTTATTCGTCCAAAAAATTCTGAAGTCCTGAAACCCAGAGCAAATATGGGTCATTGATCAAGGGGACAAGCGGCGCTATATATGAGCTACAGAAAAAGTTGTTGCGGGATTTTTTAGTTAAGGAGTGTGCCAAGGTCCCAAAGAGCCGAAGCCCGAACTCCCGAAATAATCATGGGTCGTTGATCTCAAACCAACAAGGATTGTTGATCTTGGCAACAGTATCACCAGAAGCCCTGAAGTACTAAAGGTTATGAAGTAAATCTTGGTCATCCAAATCAAGAGGCCATGCATCACCAAATCCCTCACTTCAGAATATTTACTTCAAGAGGATTGTGGGAGTTATGCATTGAAAGGTCCCAAAGAGCCAAAGCACAAACTCCCAAAGTACTTTTGAACCATTTATCTTCACAGTAGGAAGCATGGTCCATCCAAGAGTGGTGCGTGGCAACAAAAGTGGGGCTTTACCATATCGTAGATCATGATCAAATCAATGGATCCTGCGTATTTGACATGTCAAATTTGTGCGAGGATTAGTGGCTAGGTAGAAGACCCGAAGTTTCATATCAAGCGCCACACATCCTTCTCCATCAGATGGTCAATATCTACTTCAGGAATCCAGACTCTGGGAGTTTTATCTCTTTCCCTCTCGCTTTCATCCGGAGCATTTTCTCCCGAAGTCTATGGATCATTGCCACGTGTCCATTCAAATCTAACAGTGGTAGTTTGCTTCAAAAATACAGTATTTGTGAGTTTCAACATCTCGACTCCTGGTTTCATCCAGAGCGTTTTCTCCCAGAGTTGTAGATCAAGCACCACCCATCCTTTCAGATTGGATGGTCATTATTTTCTTCAGGACTTCGGGCTTCGGGAGTTTCAACGTCTCGACTCCTGGTTTCATCCGAAGAGTTTTCTCCTGGAGTTGCAGATCAAGCGACATGCATCCTTTCAGATCAGATGGTCATTATTTTCTTCGAGACTCTGAGCTTAAGGAGTTTTAGTGTCTCGACTCTTGGTTTCATCCGGAGTGTTTTCTCCTGGAGTTGCAGATCAAGCGCCATGCATCCTTTCATATCGGACGATCATTATTTTCTTCGGGACTACGGGCTTCGAGATTTTCAGTGTCTCGACTCCTGGTTTCGTCCAGAGCATTTTCTCCCAGAGTTAAAGATCAAGCGCTGTGTGTTCTCCTCAAATCAATGGTTGTTGTTCACTTTGGAGCTCCATCTCTACATGCATACCGCCCCTGAGCTATGAAGTGTCTAAGTACATGGTAGTCATTAGTTTAGATACGTGGCATTATCATCAGTCACGCCACCTGGAATCCACCTGGCGATGACACATGGCACTCAGTTGATGCAGGAGCATCATGCAAAGCCAAAGCACGTGACTAAGCCAAAGATAAAGCTGGACGTGCGAAGGAAGAAAAAGAGCACGTTTTCATAAGACCCGTTTTGAATTTTGAACTTAAAAGGCATTAATGTAATAGTTAGGATGAAAGCGTACTTTGCATTTATATCTTGTAGGTTGTGAATAGATATTGAGAGATTTCTCTCATCTGTAGAATATTAAGGCATTTAAGTCTAATTAATGTAAGAGTAGGTAGATATGAATGTTAGATTAGATAGTTATAGAACATAGGAGGGAAAATGGATATAGACACCCACATTCTTGTATTATTGTATTATTAGCATAGCATAGAAGGAGAGAGCTATAGTAGAAAGCTGTAGAGAAGATGATGCAGGAGCATCTCTCCACGTCAGCCAGCCAGCTAGCCACCCATGTCAAGTGCGTGAATTCAAAGCTGAAGAGAGGCGTAGCCTCATTTAAAATCTAAATTGAATGTAATTTAATGTCTAAGCTGTTGAGCTGGGAAGTTGTGCCTTTGTGCAGGCAGTAGATAAGATCGGCCATTAATGTTTGTATGCCTGAGATCTAGATCTGATTCTGGACTAGACAACCCATTCAATGTAATTGAATAGGGTAGGTAGGTTGGAGGGAAGCACTCGAAGAGCCCCCTCAGGTAAAAGAGATCTGGTATCTCATTTTGTAGTAGTCTTAATGGTTGTAAGAGGAGATCCAGAGAGAGCTTGAGAACACCTTGTAATTACAGGCGTTTTCCATTTTTAATATAAACAGAAGCAGTTTTTCCTGCATGAATTCTGTGTTATGTGAATGTCTGTGAGTGTTCTTTTATGCTGTAGATGTATATTGTAGTTGTGCATTTGCAGGAGTGTGTTTGATTTTAGGTGAAGGTCTTTGAGGCTTCACACTAGGAGGGTGTGACAGAACACTGTGGGTTATGATAGCCATGCACAGAGGATGCATTTCTGAACACTATGGGTTTAGACAAAGACGTGCTATGGCACAGGAACTAGAATCAACAACTTAGTGAAGACCTAAAAGTTGTTGAATACCTTGGAGGCAAGGCTGTGTGGGAGAAGACACAGTTGCAGACAAAACTTAGTTGTGAGTTCTGTAAAGCTCTGCCAAGTGGGAATTGAGCATAGGCACAAGGTGTAGTTGGAGGAAATCTGTTGTGAGTTCAGACAGAAGCCAGAATCACTGAGGATTCTGTGAAGCTCTGCTAGGTGGGCATTGAGCCAGTGCAAGGAGTGCACAAAGATAGAACTCTGCTGTGAGTTTAGGAAGAAGAGACAGAATCACTGAAGATTCTGAGAGCTCTGCCAAGTGGGCATTGAGAAAGTGCATAGGTGCACAGGAGGACAGAACTATTGAAAGTTATGGAAGAAGACACTCTGCCAGGTGGGCATTTTAGTTAGTGTGCAGACAGGGACAGAGGAGAGAAGAGAACTCTTTGAGTTCTGTATTTAGAGGAAGAATCCACTAAAGGATCTTCACAAGGTTGTTGAACACCCTGATAGACTCAGCAGGAGGTTTCTTGAGTAGAAGACAGCCAAGAGGGCATCGAATTCTCCATCTGAGGGAGAAAAGGAAGAAGAACCAAGTTTCCTTGGGAGGTTGAAGCTACAGGAGAAGCTCAGGACAGATAGCACTTTGCGTGCAAGGGCTCTGCAAGGAGTGCATAAGTTAAAGAATCCCTTGGGGATTCGAGAGTAAAATCTCAAGAGGAGTCAGCATTTTTATATGCGAAACGAAGCTCAAGGTAAAGGAGTTCGCAGAGAGAAGAGAAGAAAAAGGTCGAGGCCTTTGGAAACTTGGAAATTATTCCAAGTCTGGGAAGAAAGTGCGCGGAAGCTCAGGAGGAGCAACAACAGCCATYAGATCGGTTGGAGAAAGAGATCTGGACCGTTGGTTTCCACGTCTAGGGAGTAGCAGGAGGAGCGCACAAGGAGAATGGAACTGGATCGTTGGATCTTGATCCAGAGAACCGACAGCCGTCAGATCTATCGAGASTTGTGAGGGAGTTAAGCCTTCGTGAACAGGGAGAAGAAAGTCCCGAAAGGATTTGACTTATCGGGATATCAGGGTTCGGGATATCAGAATTCTTGAGGTCGAGAAAGTCGGGACATTTCAAGTCTCAAAACACCGGGAAGATCTGAGTCGTTTGTTTGAGGAGACACGTGGTGGAGATTGAGGCATCAGGAGTTGGGATATCGACATTCCCGTGGACAGGAGATCGAGTAAGTCCACTTTAAAAACCTCGACACAAATCTGGACCGTCCATTCACTTGGGACGCGTGTCAGAGATCTGAAGGGAGTCTAAGTTCAACATTTCACGAGTCCTAGGGACGAGGCGTCCAGGACATCAGAAGTCAGGAAATCCCGAGAGTTAATCTGGACCATCCATCATAGGAGGACGCGCGACAACAATTGGAGCAATTGGGGAAAGTCTCGATAGGAAGTTGTCTATCAGCATTTTGGTCATCAGGATATCGGGAATCCTGGTGACAAGAGGTTTGGGCATTTGGACATTGAAAATTCCAAAACCATGACAAGGAGGAAAGTGTCGTTTAAAGGGCCAGCTGTCAGCATAGCGGGGAAATTAGGATTCGAGGGATTGTGAATCCTGAGGACGAATGTTTTTCATCATTTGAAACCCCGAAGTCCTGAGGGAGATCTATAGCCATTGATCTCAGTGACCAATCACAGTCGTTGATTGCATTTACGGTGGAAGGGCATGCTCGATGACGTCACATCGGGATTCGAGGAATCACGAATCCTGAGGACATATGCATTTTAGCATTGGAAACCCTGAAACCCAGATGAGGAGGTATGACTGCGGTCAAGGGGATAGTGGTCATATGGGCTAGAGCCTAGCCAGGAGGGCTAACACGTAAAGAGCGCGTCGGGATTCAATGGATCGCGAATCCTGAGGATGATTGCATTTCAACATTGGAAAGTCTGAACCCCAATGAGGAGGTATGGTTGTGGTCATATAGGGGGAGGTCACGTGGACCAGGAGCTTAGCCTAGAGGGCTAACGAAATTTAGGGGTGCATCGGGAATTTGAAACCCAAAACCCCGAAAGGAATATAAGGCTGCGGTCTTATGAGATAGCGGTCACATGGACCAGGGCATAGCCAGGAGGGGCTAAGGCTGAAAGGAGCGCATCGACAAATCTATTCATCGGAGATCGGGGATTCAAGAGGGAAAGAACTCTCAACATCGGGGACCACGAAACCCCGAAACCCGATATTACATTCCCTGTGGGGAATTTGTTCATGGTCGTCCAAAAGGCCGTGACAGGGTAAGAAGGACCTATGGATCAGGTTTTTAGTAGGGATTCCATTGAGAGTCCAAAGAGCCACTTCGGCTCAGAAGGAATTTGAGCGATCCTTAAAGATCGCGAGGTCAGGCACAAAGACCCTGCAGGGTATGTAGGAGCGTCGCACCATCAAGTGGTATCAGAGCTTGATTCTTGTCTATATATCTCAGGTAGGAAGAGGCAGGAAGAGGTAAAGAGCACTCTGATACACATCAAGTGGTATCAGAGCTAGAACTTTGTTTGTATATTTCAAGCAGAGGGAGAAGGCAAAGGAAGACAGAGTGCTGGAGACTCTATGGCGATTATTTGCAGGTAGGCAGCAATCAAGAAGGCAGTCAGGGAGACTGTAGGAGGATGGAGCTGGTAACACTCTTAGTGCAGAGTGACAACAACAGGTTTGCTAGGAAAGTATATAGAGACAGTGTCATGACTACTGAAGGCCATAGGCATGCTGGGAAGAAAAGCAAGGCAGAAAATCTTGCAGAAATGGATAAAGAGCTCTATGAATTAAAGGCAGACATAGAGAAGCTCAAATTGAAGATGTGGTAGGATAAGAAGCCAAGATGGGTATATGAGTGGCCCATGAGGAATCCAAAAGAAAAATGGCCAGTCAAGGAGTTGATGGTCATAATACAGTGAAGGTTGTTAAAAAGGTGGTTGAGGTATGCTGAAAACCTCTATGGACCAGAAGAAGAAATGGTTCAGGTGTGTGAACCAGAGACTGGGAGAGGTCTCGATGATGAAGAAAATGAATTGGGATCGACTGAAGATCTCAACCACTGCCAGGAGGGAAGAGAAGAAATTCCAGTTTTCCAGGTGGGCAATGACATGAGATCATTGTGGGATCTCAGAGACTGTCATGAGGATAGCCGAGGAATTTCACATTGCCAGCTGGGCAATGATATGAGGTCGCTACGGGATCTCGAAGACTGCCAGGAGGGTAGCAGAAGCATCTCAGATTGCTAGGTGGGAAGAGATGAACATTCGAGGCTATCTGAAAGTCTCACAGAATCGAAGGTGAGTTCAATTCAGCAGAGGTTGCTGATGAAGATGGGATTAGTTGATCTAATGATCTGCTAGGAGGGCAGTGAACACATCCCATATTGCCAGGTGGGAAGGGATGAGCAGATGAGACTATCTGTGGGTCTCATGAACTCATAAGTTAGTTGGAATCAGCTCGAGGAACTGATAGAGAAGATGAGACTATCTAAGGGTCTCATAAATTCAGAGATGGATTTAGATCAACAGATGTAGCTGACAGAGGAGGAGGATCTGGTGGATCTTCTGATGATTGGGGGAATTCAGATATTCCTACAACTTTCCCAGGAGGAGGCAAAAATATGTGCTGCAGGTGCAACAACAACAGCAGAATAGTCAGTTGCGACTATCAGGGAAGAAGAAGGATTGGAGCAGATTTTGGAAGCTGCCCAAGAAGGAGAAGAGAAGGAGAATTCTGAGGAATGACTCAATGATTTAAGCCAGGGAGCTGAAAAGAAAGAAGCTGCGACACTTAAGCTAGTAGCAAAGGAAGCCAAGGAGCAAGCAGGAAGATTTATCACTCCATGGGAGATGGAGCTAGAGATGCTAGAGTATTGGCTGGACAATCCAGAACCAACAAGAGAAATGACAGAAGTTGAGCTGCCAGGGAAGGTGACTGAACAGAAAGTTAGTCAAAGGGAGACCGCAGAACAAAGGTCTGCAGCAGAGTGGCAACTTGAGGCCACAAATGAATATGAAGAAGAAGGCGTGGGAGATCACAGTGATCTACCCAATTGCAGAAAATTTTTGTAGCTGGGGAGACTGGAAAAATAGGACCAGCCACTGGAGCAGATGGATGCAGTGATAGAAGACATCAGAAGGTTGATGTTAAGGTCAACAAAAACTGCCAGCGAGGAGCAGCTGAGCAGAAGGAAGGAAGTAGCAGCAGTAGTAGCACAGAAGCAGCAGTAGCAGCAGGATGAAGCAGATGAACAACTCCAGAGAATGATTTGGGATCCAGGGGGGATTTCAACATCAGATATGGAAAGCTCATGAGCAGGAGCTCATGAATTTTGCAGCTGAGGAGTTTGATGCAGGAGCATCTCTCCACGTCAGCCAGCCATCCAACCAACTGTGTCAAGCATGTGCATTCAAATATGAAGAGAGGCGTAGCCTCATTTAAAATCTAAATTGAATGTAATTTAATGTCTAAGTTGTTGAGCTGGGAAGCCGTGCCTTTGTGCAGGCAGTAGATAAGATCGGCCATTAATGTTTGTATGGCTGAGATCTATATCTGATTATGGACTACACAGCCCATTCAATGTAATTGAATAATGTAGGTAGGTTGGAGGGAAGCGCTCGAAGATCCCCCTCAGGTAAAAAAGATCTGGTATCTCATTTTATAGTAGTTGTAATGGCTGTAAGAGGAGAGCCAGAGAGAGCTCGAGAACACCTTGTAATTACAGGCGTTTTCCATTTTTAATCTAAACAGAAGCAATTTTTCCTGCATGAATTCTATGTTATGTGAATGTATGTGAGTGTTCTTTTATGCTGTAGATGTATACCGTAGTTGTGCATTTGCAGGAGTGTGTTTGATTTCAGGTGAAGGTCTTTGAGGCTTCACACTAGGAGGGTGTGACAGAACACTGCGGGTTATGATAGCCATGCACAGAGGATGCATTTCTGAACACTGCGGGTTCAAACAAACACATGCCGTGGCACAGGAACTGGAATCAAAAACTTAGTGAAGACCTCAAGGTTGTTGAATACCTTGGAGGCAAGGCTGTGTGGGAGAAGACACAGTTGTAGACAAAACTTAGCTGTGAGTTCTGTAAAGATTTGCCAAGTGGGCATTGAGCACAGACACAAGGTGCAATTGGAGGAACTCTGTTGTGAGTTCAAACAGAAGCCAGAATCACTGAGGATTCTATGAAGCTCTGCCAGGTGGGAATTGAGCCAGTGCAAGGAGTGCACAAAGACAGAACTCTTCTGTGAGTTCAGGAAGAAGAGACAAAATCACTGAATATTCTGAGAGCTCTGCCAAGTGGGAATTGAGCAAGTGCATAGGTGCACAGGAGGATAGAACTACTGAAAGTTCTGGAAGAAGACACTCTGCCAGGTGGGCATTTGAGTTAGTGTGCAGACAGGCATAGAGGAGAGAAGAGAACTCTTTGAGTTTTGTATTTAGAGGAAAATTCCATTGAAGGATCTTCACAGGGTTGCTGAACACCCTAATAGACTCAGCAGGAGGTTGCTTGAGTAGAAGACAACCAAGAGGGAGTCAAATTATCCATCTGAGGGAGAAAGGGAAGAAGAACCGAGTTTCCTTGGGAGGTCAAAGCTACAAGAGAAGCTCAGGACATATAGCACTTTGCATGTGAGGGATCTGCAAGGAGTGCAGAAGTCAAAGAATCCCTTGGGGATTCGAGAGTAAAATCTCAGGAGGAGTCAACGTTTTTATACGCGCAACGAAGCTCAAGGTAAAGGAGTTCGCAGAGAGAAGAGAAGACAAAGGTCGAGGCCTTTGGAAACTTGGAAATTCTTCCAAGTCTAGGAAGAAAGTGCGCGGAAGCTCAGGAGGAGCAACAACAACCGTCAAATCGGCTGGAGAAAGAGATCTGGACCATTGGTTTCCACGTCCAGGGAGCAGTAGGAGGAGAGCACAGGGAGAATGGAACTGGACAGTTGGATCTTGATCCATAGAACCAACAACCATTAGATCTGTTGAGAGTTGCGAGGGATTTAAGCCTTCGTGAACAGGGAGAAGAAAGTCCTGAAAGGATTTGACTTATCATGATATCGGCGTTCGGGATATCAGAATTCTCGAGGTCGAGAAAGTTGGGACATTTCAAGTCTCGAAACACTGGGAAGATCTGAGCTGTCCATTTGAGGAGACATGTGGCGGAGATCGAGGCGTCGGGAGTGGGGATATCGACATTCCCGTGGACAGGAGATCAGGTAAGTCCACTTTGAAAATCCCGACACAAATATGGACCGTCCATTCACTTGGGACACATGTCAGAGATCTGAAGGGAGTCCAAGTTCGGCATTTCACAAGTCCTAGGGATGAGGCGTCCAGGACATTAGAAGTCGCAAAATCCTGAGAGTTAATCCGGACCGTCCATCATAGGAGGATGCACGGCAGCAATCAGAGCCATCGGGGAAAGTCCCGATAGGAAGTCGTCTATCGACATTTTAGTCATCAGGATATCGGGAATCCTGGTGATAAGAGGTTTGGGCATTTTGGCATTGAAAAGTCTGAAACCCCGACAAGGAGGAAAGTGCCATTTAAAGGGCGAGCTATCAGCATAGTGGGGAAACAGGGATTTGAGGGATCTTGAATCCTGAGGACGAATGTTTTTTAGTATTTGAAACCCCGAAGTCCTGAGGGATATATGTAGCCATTGATCTCAGTGACCAATCACAGTCATTGATTGCGTTTACGGTGGAAGGGCATGCTCGTTGACGTCACGTCGAGATTCGAGGAATCGGGAATCCTGAGGACATATGAATTTTGGCACTGGAAACCCCGAAACCCCGATGAGGAGGTATGACAGCGGTCATGGGTATAGTGGTCATATGGGACAGAGCCTAGCCAGGAGGGCTAACGCGTAAAGAGCACGTCGGGATTCGAGGGATCACAAATCCTGAGGACGATTGCATTTTGACATTGGAAAGTCTGAACCCCGATGAGGAGGTATGGCTGCGGTCATATAGGGGGAGGTCACGTGGACCAGGAGCTTAGCCTGGAGGGCTAACGGAAGTTAGTTGCGCATCAGGAATTTGAAACCCAAAACCCCGAAAGGAATATAAGGCTGCGGTCTTATGAGATAGCGGTCACATGGACCAAGGCATAGCCAGGAGGGGCTAAGGTCGAAAGGAGTGCATCGGAAAATCTATTCATCGAAGATCGGGGATTCAAGAGGTAAAGAACTCTCAACGTCGGGGACCACGAAACCCCGAAACCTGATATTACATTCCCTGTGGGGAATTTGTTCATGGTCATCCAAAAGGCCACGACAGGGTAAGAAGGACCTGTGGATCGGGTTTTTAGCAGGGATTCCATTGGGAGTCCAAAGAGCCACTTCAACTTAGAAGGAATTTGAGCGATCCTTAAAGATCGGGAGGTCAGGCACAGAGACCCTGCGGGGTATGTAGGAGCGTTGTGCCATCAAAAGAGCCCATGTATAGGAGCTTTGAATTAATATATGAAGATTTGAGTCAGATTTCATGGTGTTATGAGGTTTTCTGTTTATACATGGTGAATGGTATGCTTATAGTTGGTTTATTCTCTCTGTTATGCATTTTCTTTAATACTGTGTTGAATGTATGATTTCATGTTGAATGTTTGAAGTCTAAGAGAGAGAGAGAATGAGTTTCAATTGTTTCTCATCCTGAGAGAAGTTCTTGCAAGGAGTGCAATGAAGTGTACGCAAGGTGTGCGTTGACAAAGATTCTAAGTTTTATCTCAGAAAGCTCAGGAGAGATACTGGTGTTCTCATTCCAGCAGAAGTGCGGGTGAAGCACATAAGCCATGCAAGGTGTGCGCAGGGTAGACAAGGCCTTAAACTTATCAACTAAGGTTGAAAGGTAAGGGACTGTTTTTGCAAAGGGTGCACAGAGTCGAAGAATCAATTTCTTAGAAGTATTTGAAATATCGTTGCAACGAGTGCATGCAGGAGTCCTTATGAGACTCAAGTTTACAAGTAAAGTCTCAAGAGGTTTAATGCCTTTGAAGTGTTCAAAGGGAGATGGGGTCAAAGTCACATTAGTAGAAGATAAGTTCCAATGGAAGAACTTCAGTTCATTTCACAGAATCTGTCAGGGAGAAACAAGTGGTTGAATTCCTCTGTGAAGAATTCACAAAGTCACGAGGACTGTGGGATGCCGTGAAGCTACAAAGAGGATAAGCGTTGGATGAATCCACCATTCGGGAGGTAAGACTCAATGTGGACCATTGATCATGATAGTGGAGCCATCAGAACATTTCGGAATTCAAGATTTCGAAGTGGTGGGGGAATAGTAGTCGAAGGCTTGTTCAAGTCTAGAAAGCCGGGAAGAGAGACAGGTGGCAAGGGTACATGTCAGAGATAGATAGCATTTGAGTGGATAGGTGGGATGTCTTTGTCAAATAGGCGGAGTCAAACCTTGTTGATTGATTCGGGGTTTTAGAGGTCGAAGGGTTAGGAGTCTTACATCCAGATTTGTGAAGTCGCAAAGTCCGAAACTTCGATGAAGTGAAAAGTCCATTAGGAAGCCAACCTTTGTTGAACGCATCAAAATTTGGCATTTCAGGTTTCGGAGGTTGTAGAGATAGGGACTCTTGACAACATGGATCATGAAATCACGAAACCCGAAGTCCCGGTTTGCTGAAGGGCGCGATCTTACTGAGATTAGGAGACTTGAGTGGTGCTTCATGTTTGATCACGCGGGAAAACTCATTTGGACCTGTGGAAAACACTATTGTTGTGTGTGTGGGATTCCCTGTGGAGGAACCGAAGAGTAAATCAGACTCAAGGGGCATATTTAGAACGATCCTGTGTGGATCTTGACCCGAGGGTCAGGGGTCTGCGTTAAGTGGTATCAGAGTATAGAAAGAGTTCTTTGATTTCTGTAGTAGAGAAAAGAGGAACATTTTACAACCATGCCACCGAGGAGAAGAGACAAACCCATGCCTGATCCAACAGTGGAAAGATAAATGCGTGAACTATGTGTCAGGATTGATGCCATGGAAACAACACAGAGGCACACAGTTGATGCTGGGGACATCAGCGAGGCTGAAAGTGAAAATGAAGTTGGACATGAAGAAGAATTCGCAGTTTAAGATGCTGCAGACGAACGCCTATTCAGGGCTGTCGCAAGGATAGGTGCTAGAGAAAATATGGAGATTCCCATGTATGAGGGAAACTTGGATGTTGAAGAGCTTCTAGATTGGATTAGAGCTCTTGATAAATACTTTGACTATGAGGATGTCGAGGAAGACAAGAAGGTCTAACATGCCGTCACTAGACTTAAAGGGCATGCAACACTATGGTGGGATGAAATGTAGGCTGACAAACGCTACAAAGGAAAGCAAAAAATCAAAAGCTAGGATAGAATGGTTGCGAAGATGAAAGCCAAATTTATACCCAAGGATTATTAAATCACTCTATTTCAGAGGATGCAAAATTTGAGATAGAAGTTGATGTCAGTGAAAGAATACACTAAAGAGTTCTACAAGATAAACATCAGGGCAAGTCATCGAGAAAGTGATGATGAAAAAGTCGCCAGATATATGAATGGTCTGTGATATGAAATTCAAGATGAGATGAGCATGATGATCATTTGAAATGTGGAAGATGCTTATTAGATGGCTCTGAAGGCTGAAGAGAAGCTGATCCGAAAGCAAGGTCAAAGAGGCCAAGGTAGAAGTCAAGCTAGAGGTAAAACAATTGCCCAAGATAGAACTCAGAAACCTCAAACTCAAACTGAGAGAGGAGGAATCTCACAGAGAGGGCAATATGCTGATAGAAATACTTTTCCTCGAGCTAGAGGAAGAGGAAGAGGCAGAGGAGGTGAAGTGAAATGTTTTGTCCGTGGAAAGATTGAACATAAATATTATGAGTTTCCAGATAAGAAGAAATAAGGTGGTGGAACTCACATTGTCGAAGCTCAAGGATGGAATGTTGAGGCAGAAGATGCTGAGGGCGGAAGATCCTCAATGATGAGGAAAGTTCTCTTAATGCCAGAGAAGGAGGAAGAGAAACCAACCCAAAGGAACAGTTTGTTTCGGACTGCTTGCAAAGCAAAAGACAGAGTATGCAAAGTTATCATGGACAGTGGTAGCACAAACAATCTCGTTTCTATAGAGATGGTAGAAAAGATGGAGCTGGAGACTATTGTACATCCAAGCCCATACAGAGTTTTGTGGCTACAAAAAGGACATCAGGTAAATGTCACTAAACAATGTTTAGTTGAATTTAAAATAGGGGGATATAAGGATGAAATATTATGTGATTTCATTCCCATGGATGTTTGTCATCTATTTTTGGGTAGACCATGGCAATATGACAGGAATGTGATTCATGATGGGAGAAAGAACACATACACCTTGGAGAAAAATGGGAGAATGCACATGTTATTGCCGATTAAGGACAAAGAGGTGAAACCAGAGGTGAGAAAAATTGTACTTCTCATGAGTGCGAAGGAACTTCTTAATGAGGTTAAGAAGAAGGAAGACACACAATTTATTGTGGTCAGTAATCCTAGAATTGTTTTAACCAGTACAAGAGTGGATGATTTACCAAAGGAAATCCAGAAGTTGTTGGAAGAGTTTGTTGATATAGTAGTGGACGAACTACCTTATTTGTTTCCACCTATCAGGAGTATAAGCCATCACATCGATCTTATACCTAGAGCTAGTTTACCAAACAAAGCCATGTATAGGTTGATGCTGCAGGAGAATGAATAAGTCAAGAGGTAGGTCCAGGACTTAATGGACAAAGGATTGATTAGAGAGAGCTTGAGTCCATGCGTTGTTCCAACAATGCTCAGCCCAAAGAAAGATGGAGGCTAGAGGATGTGTACAGACTCAAGAGAAATCAAGAAGATTACCATCATATATATATTTCCATTGCCGAGGATGGACGACTTGATGGATTGCTTAAGTGGAGCAAGATTTTGTTCAAAGATTGATTTGAAAAGAAGATATCATCAGATTCGCATGAGAGAAGGTGATGAATGGAAGACAACATTCAAGACGAATGAGGGGCTGTATGAATGGCTTGTCATGCCATTTGGTTTAATGAATGCACCCAATAATTTCATGAGATTCATGAATGAAGTCTTGAAGGATTTCATTGGGAAATTTGTCATTGTATATCTTGATGATATATTAATTTTCAGCAAGATAGAAGAAGAGCACTTAAAGCATTTAGACATAGTGATGAAGAGATTATAGCAAGAGAAATTGTTGATTAACATGAAGAAATAATCATTTATGAGGACATAACTAATTTATTTGGGTTTTGTTATTTCTGCAAATGAGCTGAAGATGGATCCAGAAAAGGTGAATGCAATTAAGAATTGGCCATCACCGAAAAGTGTGTTTGAAGTTCGAAGCTTCCATGATTTAGCTAGTTTCTACAGGAAATTCATCTAAAATTTCAGTGGGATTAGTGCACCAATGATGGATACGGTGAAGAAAAGACATAAATATTTTCACTGGATAGAGGAAGCAGAAAAGAGTTTCAACCTGTTGAAGAAGAAGATCACTGAACAACCAATTTTGGTTTTGCCAAATTTCAGCAAAACATTTCAGGTCAAGTGTGACACGAGTGGATTTGCAATAGGAGAAGTCTTGAGCCAAGATGACAGAATGATCACATACTCTAGTGAAGAACTGAATGAAGTGAAGATTAAGTACTCCACATATGATAAGGAATTCTATGCAGTCATACAAGCACTGAAGAAATGGAGGCACTATTTGGTTCCCAAGGAGTTTGTTTTATACATTGATAATCATGCTTTACAATTCGTGACTCAACAGGAGAAGTTGAACCAAAAACATGCTAAAGGGTTGAATTCATGCAGAATTTTACTTTTGTGATTAAGCATATTTCTGGAACTGCTAACAAAGTTGTTGATTCTTTGAGTAGGAAATGTTTGCTTATGCAGGAATTCAGAGTCAAAACTTTGGGTTTTGATAACCTCAAATAGATGTACAGGGATGATCTAGATTTTAAGGAAGCGTATGAGGCATCTGAGAATCCAGTTCTCAGGGACAGAAGCCAATGGATTGAATACATGATCCAGGATGGATTATTGTTTAGGAACAATCAACTTTGTATTCCAAAATGCTCCATGAGGGAGAATTTTCTGAAGGAAAAACACAGTGGAGGATTGGTCGGACACTTCAGTAATGATAAAATGTTCTCAAAGTTGAATGGCTCGTATTTTTGTCCAGGGATGAGGACAGATGCCAAGAAATTTGTGGAAAGATGCAAAATTTGTCAACACACAAAAGGGAAAAGGAAGAAGTACAAGGCAGATTCCATTCCAAATTGTATATGGAAGGCAACCAAGCGGAGTTTCTAAATTGAGATATTTGGAACAAAATGAATTCAGGAGTGCTAGCACAGATAGTTTTTTAGAAGCAATGAAAGAGCTTCACAACCGAGTCAAGGAACGATTGCATAATTCAAATCAATAATACAAGCACATAGTGGATCAACACAGGAGAGAACTTCAATTTGAAGTTGGTGATCTAATTCTTGCACATCTGAGGAAGGAAAGGTTCCCAAGGGGAACATATAACAAGATGAAGATGAAAAATATTGGACCATGTAAGGTCGTGAAGAAATTTGGGGCAAACACATATGAGATTGAATTACCCGATGGGATCGGAATTTCATCGATATTCAACATTGCGGATTTGTACCCTTACAGAGCTGAAGAAGCAGGAGTAGAGGATGAACAGAAAGAAATTCAATGGACAAACCAAATTCCTGTAGCTGAAAAAGCCATAGATGGATGGCATAATTGACAAAAGGATTAGCAGGAAGACCAGGAGAAAAGATTATTTTGAATACTTGGTCAAATGGAAGGGACACCCAGTTGAATATGCCTATTGGGAAGATGAAACAAAAATTCAGAAGCATGGATAGACCATGCAAGAGCTTAGGAACAGGAGTTCATAAAAAATTTCAAGCGAGGGAGTATGATGCAAGAGCATCATGCAAAGCCAAAGCACACAACTAAGCCAAAGAGATAGCGGGACGCGTGGAGGAAGAAACATAGCATGTTTTCATAAGACCCGTTTTGAAGTTTGAACTTAAAAGGAATTAATGTAATAGTTAGGAAGAAAGCGTACTTTGCATTTATATCTTGGAGGTTGTAAACAGATCTTGAGCGATTTCTCTCATCTGTAGAGTATTAAGGAATTTAAGTCTGATTAATGTAAGAGTAGGTAGATATGAATGTTAGATTAGATAGTTATAGAACATAGGAGGGAAAATGGATAGAGACACCCTCATTCTTGTATTATTGTATTATTAGCATAACACAGAAAGAGAAAGTTGTAGCAGAGAGCTGTAGAGAATAACCCATGTATAGGAGCTTTGAATTAATATATGAAGCTTTGAGTCAGATTTCATGGCGTTATGAGGTTTTCTTTTTATACATGGTGAATGGTATGCTTACAGTTGGTTTATTCTCTCTGTTATGCATTTTCTTTAATACTATGTTGAATGTATGATTTCATGCTGAATGTTTGAAGTGTGTGAGAGAGAGAAAGAATGAGTTTCAATTGTTTCTCATCCTGAGAGAAGTTCATGCAAGGAGTGCAGTCAAGTGTCCGCAAGGTGTGCGTTGACAAATATTCTGAGTTTTATCTTAGAAAGCTCAGGAGAGATACTGTTGTTCTCATTCCAGCAGAAGTGTGGGTGAAGCATAGAAGTCGTGCAAGGTGTGAGAAGGCTAGTTGAGGCCTTAAACTTATCAACTAAGGTTGAAAGGTAAGGCAATGTTGTTGCAAAGGGTGCATAGAGTCAAAGAATAAAATACTTAGAAGTATTTGAAAGATCTCCGCAAGGAGTGCGTACAGGAGTCCTTCTGAGACTCAAGTTTACAAGTAAAATCTCAGGAGGGTTAATGCATTTGAAGTGTTCAAAGGGAGACGGGGTCAAAGTCACCTCAGCAGAAGATAAGTTCCAGTGGAAGAACTTCAGTTCATTTCACAGAAGATGTCA
>ML788796.1:302675-329368 GCA_009831015.1 Picea engelmannii
CCTGCTATTTGGAAGGATATCTCTATGGACTTTATTACAGGCTTACCGAAATCGGGGAATAAATCATTCATAATGGTGGTGGTGGATCGCCTTTCCAAGTATGCTCATTTTTTTGCTCTTCACCACCCATTTACTGCATCCACAGTGGCTCAAATTTTCATGGATTAGGTCTTCAAGCTTCATGGCATGCCAAACTCTATTGTTTCTGATTGAGACCCAACTTTCACAAACAATTTTTGGCAAGAACTGTTTAAGCTACAAGGCACACAATTGCATCTCAGCTCATCTTATCATCCCTAGACAGATGGTCAAACGGAAGTTGTCAACAAGTGTTTGGAAACATGTCTGAGATGCTTTGCCTTTGAAAAACAACACAAGTGGGCTCAATGGTTACCCCTCTCCAAATGGTGGTACAACACTACATACCATACAACCACTCGCATGACTCCTTTTGAAGTAGTGTATGGACAGAAGCCACCTTCAGTTCTCTCATACTTACCGGGTACCTCGAAGGTCCAGGTGGTTGACCAAACACTTACAGTCCAAGAGGATATCCTTCATACCCTTAAATAGAACTTGGTCATGGCCCAGAATAGAATGAAGCAACAAGCAGATCAAGGTCGCTCCGAACGTCAATTTGTTGAAGGGGATCAGGTGTTTCTGCGACTGCAACCATATAATCAAACTTCCCTCAAGGCCGAGCAATGTCAGAAGCTAGCACCCAAATTTTATGGCCCTTACATAGTTCTCAAGCATGTGGGACAAGTTGCATATCAGTTAGCTCTGCCCAGTCAGTCGAAGCTACATCCTTTTTTTCATGTTTCATGCTTGAAGAAGGTGATTGGAACCAGGTGCCAAATTCAAACCAACCTTCCAGAGTTAGCTGAAGAAGGATCCATTTGGCTACAACCAGAAGCATTTTTGGACCAACGGGAGCGTCGCCTGCGTCAGAGAACCATCAATGAAGTGCTAGTACAGTGGAAAGATATGACTCCAGCAGATACCACTTGGGAACCAGCTACCATTCTGCAACAATTTCAACATCTCAAGCCTTGAGGACAAGGTTGTTTTTAAGGGGGAGGATATGTTAAGGTCCTAACCCGCACATAGGTAGATCAATGTATTCGGATGTAATAAAGGTCAATATTAATAAGGCCTTTCAATAAAATAGAATAAGGTGGATGTAAGAAGACCTAATAGAAGCTTCTGCTTCTAGAAGGATCTTCCTCTAGATGCTTCTCTTAATAGACATATTTAGTATAAATAAGGGTTAAGGGTATGAAAACCCTAGCTTGGATATTATTGTAACAGAGCGTTGCTCGATTGGAGGTTGCCCCCTCGAAGAGGCCTGTGAACATTGCTTTCTGAATCAAAGTGATTTTCTATTGCTATTTCGTATATCATTTATGTGTATTGTGAAGATTATGCTGGATATTTTACTGTTATTCTGCCATTTCTAGTATTTTATTTATGTTCTGCATATTTTATATATCTGGTATCTTGCATCTCCCTTATATCTCATGGTCTATATCTTACTTCAGGTCCTCGCACTCCGATGATCTCAGTTCTCAACTAAAAAACCCACTTCGACTTTCTCGGAGCTTGAGATCTGTTGCCAAGTGTCTCCTCATAGATCGACGATTCTTGTCTCTTTGGGTATTTGGGCTTCAAATGTTTCAACCTCCACCTTCCTCTAGATCTTTTGACCTATCGACACGTATCCTCCTACATCACCGATCCAGATTCACTCCGGCCCTTCGGCTCTCTATTCTTCGGGTGTTTCAAGTTTCAAACTTTCTTCCTCGTGGACTTCACAGTATCTGACGATCTAATGCTTGATCTTTTACTCGAACAATCTGATGGCTCATATCTGTTTCTATGATTGGATGACTGAGATTCTACTTCAGGGTTTCATCTCTTTGGACTTCAGGAACCTCAAAGTTCATCCCTGATAGGTTCTCTCTCCTCTATGATGTGAAGTGCTAAGGATCTTGCACCTTCCTCTGATTTGACGACTGTCGATACTCTTCATTACGATCCAACAATCACGGTCGCTCCTCCTCCTGAGAGTCTGATATCTCCCCACTTGGAATATTTATCAATCTTCAAAGGTTTCAAACCTTTATTCTTCTTACGAGTCCTACTCTGGGATCTCGTAAACACTTGGGAAAAGTGTTATCTCTTCTGATCTTTGGTCCTTAAAAGGATTTTGATCTCCCATGCACACCATGAGTTCTCAGGATTTCGATAACTCAAATCGAAGGATTTCTTGGAAAGAAATTCTTCTCGCCCACTTGGCGTTCTTCTACACAGGTTCTTCAAAGCTTGGTCGCTCCTTGACGCTGTGCACAACTTGCACTTGGTCTAAGTTTCTCTTGTCCTCTCTGAACTTCTCTGAACTTATCTGAGCCACTCTAGGACTCAATCAATGTGCTCCTTGCATTCTAGATGTACACCTTGCATACAAATGTTAGAAGAGAAACAATTGAAACTGATCCAGTTTTTTCACAAACTCATACAATCAATCTCTCGAACAGTCCTGCATGAACAAAATGAACTAAACCATACATACATAATATAATATTCATTCAATCACACATGAAATGAACACAGTCCAAGGATTTTGGGACAACTCTATCTGTTCTATTCATTCATGAAAACAAATTTACATAGTGTTTCTTCTACTCTACTATGTTCTACTGATCTATGTGATCTCTATCTCATTCTCTCTATTTTGTCTATCTGTTACAATACAACAATGAAAAAAATATCTAAGGACTAGCTCCACGAGCTCTCTCATCCTGTCTGAAATCTATCCTATCAAACTCAAATCTATTACCTACTTTGTCCTATTACAATAACTACCAGTGATTTCTAGATAGAGTCAACACTCCATATCTTCAATCTCTTACAGTCATTCACAACTTTACAAACAAGTTACAATTTTAAAATGATGCTTACAAAATATCTCAAAAACCGATTTATCTCTGAAATAAATGTTTGATTTGAAATGTGATCCTGCTGAGATGTCATTCTTTCGCCTCCACCCGTGCATTGTTGACTTGAAAGGAGATTCTCTTACATCATACTCCTCTAGTTAAAAAAATTCATGGGCTCCTGTCCATGAGCTCCTGCACTATTTTTCCATGCTTCAAAATATCAGGTTTTGTAACCCAACTAGCATATTCCATTGGATGATCTTTCCACTTCACTAAGTATTCAGGATATGTCTTCCTCGTGGTTTTCTTTCCATCCCTATGTTCAATGATTTTCTCCATCTGAGGTTTTTCTGCTGTGGGAAATTTCTCTTCCCATTGAATTTATTTCTGATCATCTGATTCTCCTAATTCATATCTCCTATAAGGATACAGGTCTACAACATTGAATATCGACGATATCCCAACATTGTCTGGCAACTCAATTTCATAAGCATTGGCTGAGAATTTTCTGAGAATCCTGCATGGTCCTATCTTCTTCATCTTCAATTTTTTATACGTTCCCCTTGGAAACCTTTATTTTCTCAAGTGAGATAAAAATTCATCTCCAACTTTGAATTGAACTTCTCTCCTCTTTTGATCAACTCTACTCTTGTATTTATGGTTGTTGTCTTGTAGCTTCTCTCTGACTCTCTCATGGATTTTCTGCATTTATGTTGCGAAATCCTCTGCTCCAACACTTATGAACTCATCTTGATTAAGATATCTCAACTCTATAATCCCTCTTGGCTGTATACCATACACAATTTCAAATGGACTTTTTCCTGTGCTAATGTTCATTGAATTGTTGAATGCAAATTCTGCTTGTGCCAGAATCTGATCCCATTGTCGACCTTGCTCAGTGACTAAACTTATTAACAAGTTTCTGAGAATCCTTTTTACTACTTCATTCTATCCACTGAGGGTGATATTTTGAACTAAAGGACAATTTCATCCCCAACCTCTTCCATAGAGTCCTCCAAAAGTGTCCTACAAATTTGGTGTCCATGTCTGAGACTATGCTCCTTGACAATCCATGTAGTCTCACTACTTCTCTGAAAAACAAATTAGCGATGTGTGTAGCATCACTTGTCTTCTGGCAGGGTATGAAATGTGCCATTTTTGAAAATCTGTCGACCACAACAAATATGGAATCTCTCCCTTTTTGAGTTATAGGCAATCCCAAAACAAAATCCATACTGATTGCATCCCACGGCCTTTTTGGAATTGGTAATGGATGATACAATCCAATTTTTTGTTTTCTTCCTTTGGTATATTGAAAAATTATGCATTTGTTCACAAAAATGTTCACCTCTTCTCTCATTCTCAACCAATAGTATGAATTTCTTAGTTGTGAAAATGTCTTATCGTGATCAAAATGTCCAGCTAAACCTTCGTTGTGTTTCTCCTTCAACAAATTATCTCTCATTGAGCAATTCAGAATGCATAATTGGCTTCCTTTGAACAGTAATCCATCATGGATCAAATATTCAGTCCATGGGCTTCTATCTCCCAATAAAGGATTTTTGCATGCCTCATAAGCCTCCTTAAAATCTGTGTCTTCTTTATACATCTCTTTGAGGTGTTGAAACCCTAAGGTCTCCACTTGGAATTATTGTACAATCAAACTCCTCATGCTCAAAGAATATGCAACTTTGTTAGCAGTTCCAACAATATGTTTGATAACAAAAGTAAAATTTTGCATAAATTCTACCCATTTTGCATGTTTCCAATTCAGCTTTTATTTCCTAGTAATAAATTGCAAAGCTTGATTATCACTATACAAGACAAATTCTTTGGGAATTAAATAGTGTCTCCACTTCTTCAAAGCTTGAATCACTGCATAAAATTATTTGTCATATATGGAATATTTTTTCTTGGCGTCATTCAATTTCTCACTGAAACAAGAAACTGGCCTATTGTCTTGACTCAAGACTGCTCCAATAGCTAATCCACTTGCATCACATCTCACCTGAAATGTTTTTCCAAAATCTGGCAAGACTAGAATTGGTTGTTCTGTGATTTTCTCCTTCAACACTTTGAAACCTTTTTCATCTTCCTCTGTCCAAATGAAGGACTTGTGTTTCTTCTTCATAGTGTCCAACATGGGTGCACATATATCACTGAAATTTCTGATAAGCTTTCTATAAAAGCTTGTTAACCCATGAAAACTTCTTACCTCAAATATGTTTCTTGGAGATGGCCATTCTTTGATTTCTCTTACCTTTTCTGGACCCATCTTCAATTCATTTGAAGAGATCATGAAACCCAAATATATAAGTTCCTTCTTCATAAAATAACTTTGCTTCATATTTATCAGCAACTTCTCTTGCTGCAACTTTTCCATCACTGATGTCAAATGTCTTAAATGTTCTCCCTTCGTCTCACTGAAGATTAGTATGTCATATAGATATACTATGACAAACTTTCCTATGGAGTCTTTCAACACTTCATTCATTAACCTCATAAATGTGCTTGGTTCATTTGTTAACCCAAATGACATGACCAACCATTCAAACAATCCTTCATTTGTCTTGAATGTTGTTTTCCATTCATCTCCATCTCTCATCCTTATTGGATGATATCCACTTTTCAAGTCTATCTTGGAAAAATAACTTTTTCCACTCAAACAGTCCATCAAATCATCCATCCTCAGTAAAGGGCATCTGTACCGAATGGTTATCTTGTTGATGGCTCGAGAATCTATACACATCCTCCATCCCCCATCTTTCTTTGGACTTAACATAGTCGGTATCATGCATGGGCTTAGGATTTCCCTGACTAAAACTTTATCCAACAAATCCTGGACTTGATTTTTGACCTCCTCATTCTCTCTAGGTGTCAACCTATAAGCTTCTTTGTTTGGTAAACTAGCTCCTGGAATAAGGTCAATATGATGGATTATACTCCTAATGGGTGGCAATGAGTGTGGTAACTCATCCACTACTATATCAACAAAGTTTTCTAACAGTTCCTGGATTTCTATAGGAAAATATTCCACATAAGTATTTGTAAGGATAACCCTAGGATTCCTCACTACAACAAACTACATTTATTTCTCCTCCTTGAATTCTTTCAAGAGTTCCTTCCCACTCATGAGAAGTATGCTTGAACTAGATTCTCTCTTTTGCTCTTTGTCTTCTATGGGTAACAACATATGTGTCCTACCATTATTTTCTAGGGTATAGGTATTCTTCCTTCCATCATGAATAAATTTTCGGTCATACTGCCATGACCTTCCCAATAAAATATGACAGACATCCATAGGAATTACATCACATAATATTTCATCTCTATAACCTCCTATTTTAAATTCAACTTGGCATTGTTGACTTACCATTACTTGATGTCCTTTATGCAACCATGATACCTTGTACGGGTTTGGATGTGTAGGTGTATTCAACTCCAGCTTCTCCACCATCTTTGTGGATACTAGATTTTCAATGCTCCCATTGTCTATGATCACCTTGAAAACTTTGTCTTTCACCTTGCAAGTAGTTCTGAGCAGACGTGTTCGTTGAACTGGTTCCTCTGGTTCCTTTTCTAGTTTAAGAAGAATTTTCCTCATCATGAGATTCCTTCCTCCTTCTGTTGCTTCTACTTCCACATGTTTCTGTGCTTCACCTCCTCCTTCGTTATTTCTCTCAGGACATTTCAAAGACTTGTGCTCTTTCTTTTCACAGGTATAGCATCTAACTACGCCTCCTCTAGATCTTCCTCTTCCTCTTCCTCTGGAAAAAGAGCTTCTTCCTCCATGCTGTCCTTCTTTAGAACTTACACCTTTCTCATGGTGACGGTGTTGTTTGTCAGCTTCATGCTTCTACTTCTACAACTTCTCTCTAGTAGTTCCCTTACCTCTTCTTGAGTTTCCTCCTCTTCTTCATTGGATTTGCTTCCTAGCCAATTTTTCTTCATCTTTCAAGGTTGCTTGATAAGAATCCTCGACTTTACTAACCGACATCATGCTAATCTCCTCTTAGATTTTGTATCTCAGCCCATTGATATATTTGGCTGTCTTTTCATCTTCATTTTCCTTCTGTCTAGCCCTGATTTTCATTCTGTAAAATTCTTCAGTGTAATCATTCACTGATAAGCCTTTCTGTCTCAGGTTCTGCAATCTTCTGTAAAGATTAATTTGGTATCCTTCAAGATAAATTTGTCTTTCATCTTAGATACCATCCTATCCCAGTTTTTAATTTTCTTCTTACCATTTCTCCTACGTTCAGCTTGCAGTTCATCCCACCATAGCATTGCATGACCTTTAAATCTTGTCACTGCATGCTTCACCATCTTGTCTTCTTTGATATCTTCATAATCAAAGTATTTTTCCATAGCACATACCCAATCTAACAATTCTTCAACTTCTAAATTTCCATCATACATCGGTACCTCTATTCTCGCTCTAGCTCCTATTTTTGAAACAACTTTTATTAAGCGATCTTATGCAGCATCCTCTTCTACATTTTCTTCAACCTCTTCTTCTTCAATCTCAGCTTCACTGATATATCTAGCGTCTAGTGCTCTTCTCTACATTGTTTCCATGGCATCCAATCTCATTTGGAGTTGCCTCATTTCTTCTTCCATTTCTACATTCCATCTATGCCTTCTGGGTGGCATGATTTCACTGCGTCACCTGCAAACACAAATTAAAATTTTGATACCACAAATGGTATCAACTTACCCCTTTCTCCTTTCGTCTGTTGTCTACAAACAAAATCAATATCAACTCTGATACCACCTGAGGCAACCCCCCTACTCCCTCATAGGGCTGAGCGACCTCTTGGTCAATGGATCTCCAATTTTTGAGTCGAAAGACTCTTTGGAACCTTAATGGTCCCCCCCTTGTATCTAAACACAGCCCCCCTCGGCTTCCTAGTGCAGGTCTGACAACAACCCACGACCTTTCCTTTCGCGCTGCAGCAAAAACTCAGAGTGTCGGCATTAGCTCCTTTTCAGATAAACCCTCTCTTGATGTGACCTTGGGCTATGACCATGCGATTGCAGGTGCGACCACAAGCGGTTTGGAGTCAAACTGCTTTTTGAGCCCACAATGCTCCTACAAATTCCATGTGTCCCCTTGACAGAACCACAGTTTGAATTGTGGTCTGCCCTTGATATCTTAAACTCCTCGCAATTTTTGTCCCTGCAATGATACGGGATTGTCGATCTCACGATCTTGATGATAATGTATAAATCGACGATCATATCTGCTCCCTTCGAATATACGGACCAAATCTTCTTCCTCTAAATCAACGGTCGAGATATCTTCGCAATTCTGGACCTCAGGAATTCAAAATATCAAACCCAACTTCCTTCTGTATGTCAATACTTTGGAACTAGCGATCTACGGACACATGTCCTCCCAATCAATGACCATGCCTTCACTTCGGGTGTTTGACCATTCAAATAGGATCAATGGTCCAACGACCCTCTTCTCGATCGATGGCCAAGATCTCCTCCGGGTCTTCAGACTTATGAGATCTCAAATCTCAAATTTCACCTTTTCCCAAATGCTTTTATCCAAAGGTTGTGATTCCCTGATGCGTGTCCTCATGGTCCAATGATTGAGGATTACTTCGAGAATTTACCCAGAATACATGGATCTGCACCACATCCCTCTTAGATCCGGTGGCTACAAATCACTTTGGGACTTTACTCAGAGTTCACTGATTTGTGCCACGTCTCCCTTAGATCTCATAGTCTAGATCTTACTTCTAGTCTTTGGGTCTTCGCACTCCAGCAGTCTCAGTTCTCAACTAAAAAAGCCACTTCTACTTTCCCAGAGCTCAAGATTTGTTGCTAAGTGTCTCCTCAAAGATCAACAACTCTCGTCTCTTCAGGTATTCGGGCTTTGGATGTTTCAACACTTCAATGCCCGCCTTCATCTGGATCTTCCGACCTATCGACATGTATCCTCCTGGATCAACGATCCAGATTCACTTCGGCCCTTCCACTCTCCTCGCTTCGGGTGTTTCAAGTTTTAAACTTGCTTCCTCCTAGACTTCACAATATCTGACGATCCAACTCCTTTCTGACTATCTGACGCTTGATTCTTTCCCTAAACAATATAATGGCTCAGATCTGTTTCTGTGATCAGATGACTGAGATTCTACTTCGGGGTTTCGACTCTTGGACTTTTGGAACCTCAAATTTCAACCCCTATAGGTTCTCTCTCCTTTGTGCTGCGAAGTGATAATGTTGTTTCACCTTCCTCTGATTCGACGATTGTCGATACTCTTCACTGCTTTCCAACGATCACGATCGCCCCTCCTCCTGAGCTTCTGATATCTCCCCGCTTGGAAGATTTATCAATCTTCAAAGGTTTTGAACCTTTTTTCTTTCTATGAGTCTGACTCCAAGATCTCGTCAACACTCGAGAAAAGTTTTATTTCTTATGATCTTTGACCCTTAAAATGATTTCAATCTCCCACGCACACCTTACGTTCTTGGGATTTTGATAACTCAAATTGAAGGATTTCTTGGAAATAAATTTTTCTTGCCCACCTGGCATTCTTCTGCATCGGTTCTTCGAATCTTGGTCTCTCCTTGACACTGTGCACACCTTGTACCTGGTCTAAGTTTCTCTTGTCCTCTCTAAAATTCTCTAATCCACTCCAGGACTCAATTGACGTGCTCCTTACGTTCGAGATGCACACCTTTCATATGAGTGTCAGAAGAGAAACAATTGAAATTGATCCATTTTTGTCATGAACTCATACAGTCAATCTCTCAAAAAATCCTGCATGAACGAAATGAACTAAACCATACCTACATAATATAATATTCATTCAATCACACATGAAATGAACACAGTCCAAGGATTTTGGGACAACTCTGGTTGTTCTATTCATTCATGAAAAAAAATTTACATAGTGTTTTTTCTACTCTACTCTGTTCTACTGATCTCTCTGATCTCTATCTCATTCTTTGTATTTTGTCTATCTGTTACAATAGAACAATGAAAAAACTATCTAAGGACTGGCTCCATGAGCTCTCTCATCCTGTCTGAAATCTATCCTATCAAACTCAAAGTTGTTACCTACTTTGTCCTATTACAATAACTACCAGTTATTTCCAAATAAAATCAACACTCCATATCTGCAATCTATTATAGTCCTTCATGAATTTACAAACAAGTTACAATTTTAAAATGTTGTTTACAAAATATCCCAACAACCGATTTATCTTTGAAATAAATGTTTGATTTGAAACTTGGTCCTACTGAGATGTCATTCGTCGCCTCCATATGTGTGTTGTTAACTTGGAAGGTGATGCTCCTGCATCAAGCATCTTCAACAAGCAACCATTTCAAAAGTGTGACACCCTTCAAGGTACAAGTCAATTTTGATATCCCCTTATTTGAAGGCCAGATAGATGTACATGCTCTAGAAAAATGGTTGAATCTACTAGAAGGTTATTACTCTATTCAAAAAAAAATCGATAGTGAAAATATAGCCTTCGCACTCATTAAATCCCTTCCCCTTGTTAGAGCTTGGTGGGAAGGTTACTGGGAGAGGTACAATTTGGATGAATCTACATTATTTGGGAGAGAACCCACTTGGGTGGCCTTTGTAGATTCCCTAAAGGAGGAGTTCTACCCTGTCAGAAACTATGATGACCAATACATGAGATGGACAACTCTGTGTAAGAAAAGAGACCAGACAGTGTCAGAGTACACCAACTTCTTTCATACCTTTCGCTCAAAACTGGGTATTAAAGAATCCAAGAGACACCTATTTTTGAAGTACCACAGTGGTCTACATAGGTACATCCAAACAGAGATGGATTTCTTGGGCATCTCCTCACTGGGAGTTGCTTATCGATATGCAGTCAAAATTGAGCAGAAATTCAAGCAGCGAAGTAAGTGGGAGAAGCATGGATAGAGAAAGGAAGGCCAACCTCAAGAGAGTCAATCCCATATGCAGGAAAATAAGGGTAACAAGAAGTATAAGAAAGACACCAGAAAGTGGTGTGAGTTCCAAAACAAACCTTGGAACAACACTAATGAATGTCGCTCAATACAATCATTGTTTGCTGAGCTCAAAGACAAAGAATCGAACCTCGACTTGGAAGCTAGTTCAGAAAATAATAAAAGGAGATAGATCATTGATGCAGAACCCACTGATACTATCGCAACTACAACAATCCAACCAGAAGAGGATCCTAAGGAAGGGGAGCGACTCTTCCATTCACAAATGTGGGTGAATGGGACCCCACTACATTTTATTGTTGATAGAAGAAGCCAAATGAACATAATCTCAGCAGAGGTTGTCAAGCAGTTGGATTTTCCAACAACACCACAACTGCAACCATACAACATCGGATGGCTTTTCCAGGGTCAATATCTTTGTGTCATACAACAGTGTCACCTGTCCTACGACATCAAGCCCTTCAAGGATGAGGTATTGTGTGATGTTTCCCCACTGGAAGTTTGTGATGTTCTATTAGGCTATCCATATATGTGGAGGCGTCATGTTGTTTATGAGTCTTGACCCCATAGCATCATTGTTACTCTGGGGGGTCAGCTATATCGAATACCATAGGTAGTTCCAACTATTGTCCCACCAAAACAATGCCACAAAGTAATATCTCATACTACAAAGTTTAGCATCTTAACAATCCGATCAAAAGGTGAACAAAATGAAACTGCAACCACTACAGCCTCATCCAAAGAACTTTCTATCCAGCAGAAGCAGATCAACAAGATTGTAGAAGAGTAAAAAGATGTTCTTGTTGCACCTATGGGGGTGCCTCCACACTACCCAGTCAAGAAAGTTTATAACAAAACCCTTCATAGTATTCATGTTGCATCTTCACTGACAGAGTCATCCCACACTCAGGTAGATCATGCATATAGATTGGTTGAATGAATCCAAACCCTCCAACAACATGTTCATGACAACCTTCAACAAGCTAGGCATGACAACTTCTTCAGCAAGGTAAGCAACGCACCAAGCTTCAGATTTAGCGAAAGTCTCCTCATCTCCCAAGGGAACTCGATGCAATGGGGACCATGACTTCCTAAGAGGGGACGAATGATCCAAATGTATCTCGGTGGCCATCCACCTTTTTCACTGAATCACCATATTGAGCCTGTGGTTTTGATAAACCATGATATTCACCCTTTTGATGGGGAATGAAATGTAATGTTATCTTCATTTGTTAATTACATACATCATGCAATGATTTCCTAGTGGTTTTATGTACATGCCTACAGTATAGCATTAATGTATAGGATCCCATTAGAACTTCATAGTTAAGTGCACTCAAGCTAAAGTAGTATTGGGATGGGTGACCGCTCGGGAAGTCCTAGTATTTTACATGCCTATGGAATTTTATAAACTTATTCCAATTTATCCCACATGCATCATGGGAATTGTTCTCTCTCACTCTCTCATATATAATTGAGGTGAAGGAGACCCTTTAAGCATGGAATGGAGTGTGATGTAAAGATTCTTGTGAATGAAGTGTAGCCAACATTTCTTTCCTTTTAGAGATAAGTTACCCCATTTTCCAGTTTGTGCTCTACAATGGTTTTCTATCTTATTCAGTAATAGAAGTTGGGTTTCACTGTATTTTTGTGTTCTCTTCTATATTTTTGTGTATTTCATTGTTATATCTTGGTTATATTTCTTCCTTCATGTCGTTCTCAAAATAATATGGATCACATATCCTTGAACACTTTTTTCTTTCTATAAGCTTCAGAGTCTAATGCTTTATGTACAAAATTATGACAAGAAAAACAATAGCCAAGAAAGAGTTGTTGATACATTTTTGGGAGAGTTCTTCTTGAAATCATATTCCTTCTATATTCATTTTATTTTGAAGGGAGAACAGATTTTTGTTCATTAGAAGCAATATTTATATTATTTTCTTCCTTTTTGAAGGAGCTTTGAAGAGAAGCTACATAACTTTTTGGATTTTTATCACTTTTCTGTATTCCATATTTTGAGCCTTTATTAGTTTCCTTGTGATGATAACCCAATCCAACCTTATTAATTGATGGTGTTTGATTGTTAAGGATGTCATCCAATATTTTTGAACTAATTTCAAACTTTGAATGGTTAATTCCTTTCTCAAGTTTCCTTCTTAGAAGAACTTTTTTAGCCTCTAATTTTTCACAGTTGTGTTCCTTTTCATTAAGTCGTTTACTTAAGACTTCTTCAATTATTTTAGCTTCCTGTAGTTGAGTTTTCAAATGAATAATGATTTGTTATTTTTTTTTTTATGCTTTTTGATACTTCTTCTTCTCTTGATTTTTGTTCTTCCTTATAATCTAACATTTGTTCTTTTCATGATTATACATCTTCTCAGTTCTTCGAGGACACTAATGAGTTCTCCTTCAAGATCAACTTCAACTTATGGATTTTATTTATTTTCATAATTATTATTTTTAGTAATTTCAGTTTGAGTTTCTATTCCCATAAATAAAACCTTTGTATCGTCATCTTCACTTGTAAGATGAGCTATTATTTTCTTGAGAATAAAAGATTTTTATTTTTCTTATAGAATTTCTTTTTTTGTATTGGGATTTACTCTTTTTATGTTCTTTCTGGTTGTAAGCTTCTTCATCATCACTATCTTTTTCTTTGGGATAATGACATTTGGAAGCAAAGTGTCCATTTTTTCCACAGTTGAAGCATTTGAAAGGTAACTTTCCTTTGTATTTGTCAGATCCTTTCTTAAGTTTCTTAATGAAGTTTGATTCTTCCTCATCGGATTTTTCTGAGCTACTTTCATTCAATACATGTTCGTGGTTTTTAGTACCTTTTGAGACTTTGAAAGTTGTTTCACCTTTTGAAGGTTTTTTTAGTCTTGTTCTCATTTCATAGGCTGTGATAATACCATGCATTTCATCCATTGTGAGTTTGTCAAGATTCTCTCGATATTCCAAGGTATATACTTTGGGATCATATCTCATTTGGAGTGATATTAATTCCTTTTGGACTACTATTTTGTCATATAATTCTTCTCGTAGTCCTCTAATTGTGTTGAAAATTTCATCTACTCTTAGAAGATACTCTGCAATGTTTTCTTCTTCTTTCATCTTAAATCTTTCAAATTGTCCTCTATATGTTTGAAACTTTTCTTTCCTGACTTTGGCATCTCCTTCATAGATTATTTGTAGTTTGTCCCAAATCTCTTTTGTTGATTTACAATGCATTTTGAAAAATATATTATTTGCTAATCCACCCATAATTGCATTTACAACTATTGAATTATTATTGCAGATTTTCTTTGTAGTTGTGTGTTATGAGAAATAACTCTCTATGGTTTGGAGTAAGACTACAACAAATAAAATGACACTCAAAAATCAACTCTATTATCAAATATGTTAGATAAATGAAAATTCCAACAAAATAAAGGATAAATGCCTACCTCTTCCGGACATCCATATGAGACCACCGTTGAGCTCACGATCCGATGCTTGATACCAACAACTTGTTTTCAACATCCAATATACACAAGAATATAGATAATATATGAAATTTTAGCATATAAACTAGCTTATTCCATTAACATGTACACCAAATTTACCCATGGAAAATAATGCAAATATTTGTAACATATAATTGGACAAGAAAAAGTATTTCTATTAATATAATCAACAAAAGTACATAGGTGAAAACTTTCTATATCAACTCTTGACGAAACCGAGAAACTAAGTCCATCCACATGAGCATTCACCACTTCAATCCTCCATGTTTTTTCCCTTATACACACCTAGGTAACGTGGAAGAAATACTCAATCCACTTGGTGTGTCCTTGGGGGAAAGTTCGAGTTAAGGTGATGTCATCTAATACTCAACTCCTTCGTCTAGGCCAACTCCTGGTGAAGCCAATGGGGGTAGTCCCTAAAAAATGTAATCTAAGGATTGAACTAACTAAGTACAAGGAAAATAATCTAGGAGTTTATTGCAAAAGAAAATACACAAATTAAATGTACTCTAACAACATATATAATTCATTCACCAAAATCACTTATAAATAATGAGATACTTTCATAAAAGGTATTCAAGATAATTTTTTATACATGCAAGTAAATGACAATAAGAAAAAGATATACTTCAAAATAAAATAACAATTCTTGGAAATAAATGTACTTGAAGCAAATGGATATATATATATATGAAATGATGAGACCAGTGCCAAATAATGAGATTGTCTTCCTATGCTGTTGAAAGTGAAAAGTACCCTGTGGAGATTGCTTTTAGAGTTTAATTAATGTTCAAATATGATTTTATTGCATGGAAATAAAACTAATATAGATGTGGCATCTAAGAGAATTTTTCTTAGCATGGAGGTTGAGATTGTTGAATATCCAACATGGAGAGTATCCCTCTAATTTTGCACACAAGATCAAGAGAATTTGGGATATCTGACAGGGAGAACCTAAATCTCAAAGTTCCGACTAGATTTCTTACAAAAATGCTCTTACATATCCATACCAGAAATAACTCCTAAAGATTTTCCTAGTTAAACTACATCCACACTGACCAGCCCTGATTCTAATGAGTTCCCCAAATAGAGCTAAGCTCGCAAGGGTTTAGAGCATACACTAGAGAGTTGAGGGGATGGGTATATTTTCCAACTTCAAAATTGCATAAAAGTAAATGTTTTTTAATTACTACTGTCCACACTATCCAACCTCTTTGTAGAGGAGCTGAGAGGACGAGTTTATTTTCTTCAAAATAAAGAAAAAATATTGAAAGGAAACTAAACTAGCAATTAAAATATTATTTTTACAAATTGAAATATAAACTAAGTGTTGTAGTGATTTGTGATGAATTAAAAGGTTAATTTTAAATTATCCTTAGATGTGAAAATTGAATCTAATCTAAAATTGCAAAAAATGACACAATCACCAAAAACATTGTTCCCCCCTAGGCGGATGAAGAATGGGAGCTTGAAGCCCCACTAATTTTATTAATGATATTACAATTCTCTTTTTGTAATGACTTGTTACCATTCATTACGGGCCTCACAAGTGTTTACAAAGTTTTACAAATCTTTATTGATCAAGAGGATGCTCTCGGAGGTCTTGAAAAGTCTAAATCCGCCCAAAACGAATAGTGTTTCCCCTTGGTTGTTCACAAACTTGCACAAAACAACAATAAAACAAAGGAAAAATATGGACAAAAACACTTTGGAAGTGTCTTTGGTTATTAATATGAAAACCCAAAAGATTACTAAGTAAAACTAGTGAAAAACTAGCAAAATGAACTAAGAAGACCAATCTAAAAAACTTGTCTCCTTGGGGTCTCTGTTTTTTGTTTTAAGGCAAAAAATTAAAGGCAGTTAGATTTTCCAAATATTCAAAGAAAACTCTTGAAAAAAGGACTACCTTTTAACCTTTAAAATTTTTGAAGAAAACTTACTAAAAGGAAACTTTTTCCTATGCTAGATCTAAACTTTAGATAAAACTTGAAAGTACAAAAATTAGATCTAACTTAAGCTATGCATGAAAAGTAAGATAACACGGATTTACATTTAAGTTTTAGATCCTAACACTTGGATGCAATGAAGTAACCAAAAGGAAAGTAGAATTTCTTTGAGAAAGAGAGAAATAATAGCTTGTAAGCCTTGAAATATTTGGGCAAAATGGAGTCTTCTTGGTAGAGGAAAGATGGACTATGTCCTTATAGATCTTGAATATGAAGAGGATGAAAACCAACTCAACCTCTCCTTCAATCATGTGAACTTGTGAGCTTCAAACACTTGCAACAAAATGTTAAATACTAGTACTCTCTACATATGAAATTTAAAAAACATGTCAATCAAACAAGAATATCATGAAATATTTGGTTACATATATAAAACAAGACTTAGAAATGCAAGGTAGCTTAATAAATCTTGTTATTCAATGAGAGTCAATTGATCTAGAAAGACAAACCAGTTTAATAGATCATATATTGAACAAATTGAAAGCAAATAATTGAAACAACATCACTTCGCAAATTTGGCACAATGACAATTAACATCCACACATTGAGATCACTACACCAATATATCCTCCAAAGCATTTTATTCCAAATGAAAATATGATACAATAATGTTGCAACCTCAATCCTTCTCCCAAGCTCTAACTAGCTTAGCAAATGGGAAAGTGCTTGTATAAATAGCAAGTGCGGTGCACTTCCCAAGGAGGGAGGGTGAACCACTTGGAGAGAAAAGGTCAGAAAAGTGTATGATATGTGGTTTCCACCTCTATAAAGGCTCCCATAATTTTCCACATGTGAAACTAGGTGGAGAGAGAATTTTCCACCTCTCAAAACTTTGGTGAGCTCTCACATGGGTGCGCCACCTCTCTCAAAGAGGGTGCACCTCCTCTTGTAAATGTTCCCAAATCATGTCCAAGTCCCCCACATGTGTCAACAAGTATTAGTTATCTTCACAAGAGGTTTATTTGACTCAAAATATGTCCTAGTCATGTTTCCCAAAAAATAGGTTTGTTGATTCTTTCTGATTTTTTGTCTTTTTTCACGTTTGTGAGAAAAATTATTTTTTTAGTGATTAAAATCACTAATTTTACTCACAAAAGTGGGTTCTATAGGTCCAAAAACTGAATACCCCCAAGGCATATAATTCCTCCTAGTACCACTTTTTTAAAGTATGAAATATTTACAATTAAAATATCTTGATTTTGCGAGAAATTTTATTTTTGCATAAAACTTTAAAAAACCTAAGGGGGACTTAGCACATTTCCATGAGAATCTAGGAGGATGATTAGCATGGTAACATACATTATAATCTAGTATTAAATTTCCATGCTAAGGCTTAACCATACGCCAACTTTGGAGGAGTTGAGTAAAAAAACTCAGAAATTATAAATCGCTTGAACAACAAAATATAACTAACAAGTAAAAAAAATACTCTAGAGTAATAAACTCATGTTAGGAGGATAAAAATATTAAAAATTCATCATGATACACCTCTTATTACAATTCCGAGAAGGGTATGGAAATGCAGTAAAGTTTTTGAAAAGGGGCCATAATGGCCGACTGAACTTCTGAACTCTGAATTTTGAACAAGTACTTGTTCAATCTTTGGTGGCTCAACCGCAAGTCCATCCTAGTGCAACTTGGTGGATAAAATTGGCTCCATATGGGGACATGTTCTTAATATTTTTATAAAAAGGAGAGCATGCGAGAATCCATAATCTTTGATCTACATCACAAATGTCTCGCCAAAAACAACATAAGCAACACATGTATATGGAAACCAACAATTTAAGATACAAGTTACACTAATAATAGACAAAAATTAAAATGATGGAGAAATAAAAATAAAATATAAGGAGGAAGGGTTAGAAATATATGTTACAAAGGATGTCCCCCATGAGCATTAGATATCATCATTGAGGAGAAATTTTGAAGAGTTATCCGCTCACCGATAGATCTAACCATTTCACTATCCAACTGGTTGAAGTAGAAAATAATTGAACCAACCAAGTCATGGATGTAGTAAGACCTTAGAGGTCTGAAAAATCCATGTCTGGGATGACTCATTGAAGATACTTTTCCAAGTTTTATCTACTTGGAGTTTTTCTTGAGAATATACCACCCAAAAAACATGTGTCTTACTTTATTCAACCAATCTTTGAAGTATGGCAAGCATTGTAAATTTTTTATGAATCTATGAATTGGAATGTCAAGGTGGAAGGCCAACCACTACTCATGATGATATGGAATTGATAAACTGAAGTTGTATTCCATTTTCCCATTATCTATTATTAATTCATTTGATGGTTGAGTGATTGGAATTGGAACTGTTAAGGAATCTGCTTCACTATTCATTTCAAGTTCATTATTATTGTTGAAGATCTTCTCTAAAGAGATGGGCTCTTTGGGAGGAGGGTGGGGATTTGAATTCTCTGGATATTCAACAACTTCAAACTCAATTTCCTCATGATCAATCAATGACTCGTATTGTAATTCCCCAAGGCCAATCCCATATTGAATTGTAATGATGTTTAATCATGTTTATAGGATGGTGAGCCAAGTATTTATAAGCTAGGAGGATTATGTGATTATTAGGTCAGAGAGCCTAGATGCTAAGGACAATGAGCCTATTTTTGTATATGTAATTATGTAGATCATTAATAAAATGCATCACTGTGTGTATACCAACCATGAAGAAAGAGTTATGGGGGACTAAGCTCCACTAGGAAGGGAAAGGGAAGGGGGCTGAGAGGCTAGGAAAAAGGATATAAGCTTGAGGGCTTAACCCAAGGGAATATTATAATATATTCCTAAAAGAATAAGGTTGGACATAACCTATTATCCTAAGTTTCTTTGGGGAGAGGAATGAGATCCAAGTGGAGAGGAACGAGATCATGAAGATACATGTGTTATCCATGAAACATGTAGATTTATGTGGGAAAATCCGTCATTGTGGGGGTTCTCTCACCATTCTTGCCATCCTTTGTCCCATTCCCTCACACAATGAGAAGGTACGCAGTCATCCATTTTCCTCCATTGTTGAACCTCCTACCATCGCGAACCTATGTAACTTGCATGCACTAGTATTTTTGTTGATCCCATACCCTACCTTACCCAATTTTGCTACTGTGGTTACCCATTGGACTTAAGAGATTAACAAAAGAAGCAGGTTGTCAGGCTTGTGGTTTTGAAGAGGCAGGTTTTTAGGCCTATGGGTTGAAGAAGCAGGTTTTCAGGCCTGTGAGCAACTCTCTCCAGGTGAGAGAGATTGTTGGGGAAGTGATTTCTCCTAGAGGGAGTCTAGAAAAAACTACAAAGCTCTGAGAATTCATGATCTGACCTGTTTTTGAAGCCTTATAAGGGAAGTGGAGAAGCTGATGGACTGTGGAACAATGAAGGTGTATATTCCTAGAGTGGGATAGGCATGTGGGGAATCAGAGTCTGTGAGCAGTGGGAGTAAGTAGGCTCCTTGGAGGGAATCCTTCTTGTTGCATTGTGTAACTTTCCGTAGTTTTAGACTAGCCTAGGATTTCCTTTACCTTAGGTGGATTTTATTCCCATCTCAAGGGTGACCCATTGTTGATAGCTTGGAGAAACATGGTCTAAGGATGGGAGGTTCATGGAAGGTCTGCATGCATTTGGTGGTCTTATCATAAAAGATAAGTACCAATTCTATGTTAATTTTACATGTTGTGTTGAAGTACATGTCTGAAGTTTATCATAATTGCCTGTGTTTATTGCATGTATGTGTTTATTATCATTTCTGCATGAATTTGTGTATGAGAAGAATGTCTATATCTGTTAACTTTTCATTATATATATACATGTATATCATATTTTGAACAAAGTAGAGATTTTTGGTAGTGTGTTCCCGACTTGGAAGGCCGGGGATGCTACAATATGGTATCAGAGCCTAGTTTTCGACAATGATCCTGAATTGGGCCATATAAGTGATTTTTTAAGAAAATGTTTCAGAGAATTAAAATTACAAAGTTCCAGGAGGGAGATGAGGGAACACCTTGGCTGTGTTCAAAATCTCAGGAGGTATAAAGTTTGATAAACCATGACATACGTGGTATTGGGCCACAAAGTATAAAATTGGGTCGTTGGATTTTTTTGGGAAAAGACAGACCCCTCACAACTGTCGGATCCGGGGAAGGTGCATGGAGCTTAAGCACATAATTCCTTTGGATTTCACCCTTCATCCATTTTAAAACTATAACAAAGAAAAGTTCAGAACTAATCCAGACTATTTTCGACAATACAAGGGTTGTGGGGTGTTCAATAGCAAAATCCTTTGAAGTCTCGAAGTGACTCTCAACCGTAGATCATTCGAGAGGAGGAGAACCATTGGATCTCCCAAGTGGTTTGGTGGTTTTGTGTTTGAGGAAATCCAATAGAGATTACGCGGTGAAGAAACCGTCGAAGTCTCGAAGCTATGGGAAGTAGTTGTTAGCAGTCGACAGTTCATGAGTTTTGACAATATGTGGATGTGAAGGAATTATCGAAGTCCCGAAGCATCAGATATGATGTGGCATGAGGACATCACCTAGGGTGACATGGACCTACCCCAATTCTGCCACATGACACTTGTTTTTGTACTTTTGACATGACCTCAGCACCGATTAGGACCTAACATGTGTCACTCGAGGGTGGGGCCATGTGTCACCAGCTTGATTGGTGAAAACTATACTAAATGGACCATGGGAGGTTAAGAAGTTTGGGCATTCGATGTTCAGGGAAAAAATGTTGGAGGAACTCCCATATCTCCGAAGTCCCGAAGTCCTGAAGTCTCGAAGCTCTGAAKTTCTRAAGTCACGAAGCAATGAAGTGACGTGGCTTGGTGACGTCACTTGGGGTGATGTAGAAAGACAAGATGTGTGCCACATGTTAGTGTGTTTTGTGGTTTTGAAAGGCTGATTTTTCTAGTTATAAATTGACATGTGTCACCCCTCMGATTGGGCCATGTGTCTACTTTTTGGAATCTCCCACATARCATTCGTGTGTGCAGTACTAAGAGGACCCTTTGATTTATCCAATTCGACATTCAAAAGGAATGAAGTGAGAGGAGGGAGAAACCCCCAAAGCTCTGAAGAGTGGAGTAAATCCTCACTGTTCATCGAGAGAGGACACGTGACAATAGATCCTGTGGTCTGGAGGATTCAAGGCATAAATGGTTGAGGTTGAGGACTTCCAGAGGTCCTAAGGATAGATTCCATCTCGATCGTTAATGACAAAGTATGCGTGACGCCAGATCCCAAGGTCCATATAAGTGGTACTTCGGGGAATTTGAGTTGCAAGTTGCTTGAGTCGAGAACTCCTGGAGGGCCAAAGTTAATCTCGATTGTTGATTAGAAGATGACACATGGAGGCAAGAGAGATAATCTCTAATGAATCAACACTTCAAGATATTTGTAGAGAAGTGCTTTGGAAACTGTCAAAGCCTGGAGTCTCGAAGCTCCTATCCACCGTAGATCTAAAAAAATAATGACGACCATCGATCTGTACATCCTCCGAGTATTCAAAGAATTGGTGTTTAGGGGAAATGTATTGTAATGAAGACAGATCCTCTGAAGCCCCAAAGTTTTGGAGCCTTGGAGGCCTAAGGCATAGGATAAATGCCTAATTGTTAGCACTTGGTCACAACCTGTGGTCACAATAATTTGGGGGCCGAATAAAAGGGGCTAGCACCTGAAATTTTGTTTTAAGAAGAGGAAAGGGCTTAGAGAAGAAGCCAGTGAAATTTTCAATTGTACATACCTACACCTAAAGAAGTAAGGAAGGATTGTAAACCTGAAGAATGGATCTAGCACGGATCTAAGAGCCAATTTGACTATGATTTGGAATAATCCATGTACATGATTGCACCACTGAAAATAAAAATTGTTCAAGTATCCATAAATTCCTACTCAAAACTCATAATCGAGCATGGAAACAGGAATTGGAAAGTTCTTGCATAATAGAATATAACTGTTCACCCAAAAATTGGATTTGAATAATCAATTTCTCAAGAAATCGACAAAAAATAAGTCTGATATATTAATGAATTAGAATGGTTCGTGTTTTCATGAAATTATTAAGAACAATTATCTTGACAAAGTTTTGTTGGCTGCAATTTTTTGTAGAATTAACATCTGTCAGATCAGAATCAGCACAGAGTGCAGAAGTGATGGATGATACACAAATAGTCTACAGTCAAGAAGATGAAATCATAAATTTGAATGTCCAGTTGGGTATGGAAGGAACCAACTCCAATGGGCATGGAGGAGGAAAGGAGGAAGACATAAATCTAGTTGAGACCCTCAGAAAATTGTAGACAAATATCTAGAGCCACAAGGATGATAATGAGAGGCTTATGAAGGCCAAGGAACAAAATGAATAATTCAATATGAAGTTAATGAAAATCCTGGACATAATTGAAAATAAGTTGGATAAGGAGAGTGTTTCCATTAAATCAGGAAGCCACGGGACCCCTAAGGGAAAAGGAAAATAAAGGAGTGGTAGCAGACATCACCATCCCTCCCAAAATCATTCCCATAAGAGAACACACAATATATCAAGTTCATCCCCTATCAGGAAGCATCATAGGAGGTCTAAAGTGGATGAATTGAAAGGAGAAATGAATAAGATCAAACCTCCTACTTTTTATGGAGAGCACAAGAAGGATGAATATGCTGAGACATGGATGCTAGGCATGAGGAAGTACTTCCAATTATATAACTATACTTCCCATGCTAAAGGAAGAATTTCTATCTATCAACTAAAAGGAAAGGCATCCATGTGGTGGGATCAACTTGTGCAAGTGAAACACATTAGGGAGAAAAATGTGACTTTGAAGGAATTCAAGAAGCATTTTGAGAAGAAATACCTGACTAAGAGGTATTATGACCAAAAGATGAAAGATTTCTTTGAACTCAAACTGGGCATCATGACTATTGATGAATATGAAAGGATATTTTTAGAATTGTTGAAGTATGCCTCCTTCATCAAGGATGATAAAGTTAAGATTCATAGGTACCTGAGTGGGCTGCCATTTTTCATTAGTGATAAGATTCAATATGATGATCCCAAGACTTTGGAGGAAACCATAAGGAGATCCAAATGATTATATGATCAACAAAAAGGAAAGCCTACATTTCAGAAGGCTTGGGAGGACAAGAATAAGTTTAAGAAGGAACAAAGGTAGAAGGGGAACAAGCCACCCTTTTTCAGAAAAAATCCTCAAGGAAAACTATATTTTATAGAACATAGAATGGCTGAGGTAGGTGGGAAAAGGACAAGGAAGACACCCACTCAATGTTGGGGCTGTAAATGAGACCATAAGTATAGATATTGTCCTCTCAAAAGTGACAATGTGAGAGTTGTTCACAATGTACAACAAGAAGAAACAATGAAGGACATGGTTACAAGTGTAACAAGGATCTATGCATCCCTGGACAATAAGAAATCAGAGTTTCAATCACACATGATTGAATTAGAAGGTATGATCAATAACCATGCCCTTACTATTTTAATAGACTCAGGAGCTAGTCATAGTTACATAGATCCTAAAGTTGTGGAAAGATTGCATTTTCCAAGAAGCAAGCATGGGAAATCTTGGTTGGTACAAGTGGCTATAGGAGCCAAGAGAAAAGTTGTTGAGCTGGTTAAATCATGTCCAGTGGACATGAATGGGTTAAGTACCATGGAAGATTTGAAAATGTTTCCATTGGGTTCATATGAATGTCTAATTGGTATGGATTGGTTGGACCAACACCATGTTGTCTTAGAATGTCATAACAAGGCATTTACTTTCATATATGAGGAAGGGAACTCAAGAACAATCCAAGGAATTCCTAGGGTAGTTATTGTCTAAGAGATCTCATCAATGAAACTGAAGAAGTGTTACACGAAGGGCTGCCAAATATTTGCAGCTTATATGGAGGAAGTACCTAAGGATAAGGTGCCAAATCTAGAGAATCATGTAGTCCTGAAAGATTTTGAGGATGTGTTCAAGGAGATACCAAGACTACCCCCAAAGACCACCTTCATGACAAGGTACAATCATTATGAATTTATAGTGATGCCATTTGGGTTATCAAATGCACTAGTTGTTTTCATGTTCTTAATGAATGGTGTTTTCAGGGAATATTTAGACAAGTTTGTCATTGTCTTTTTGGACGACATCCTTGTATAGTCCAAGTCATAAGAATAACATGATCATCTAAGGATGGTGTTATAAGTGTTAAGAGAGCACAAGCTAACTAAATATTCCCATTTCATTCCTATGAAGGTTACTCACAAGGAAACCAATGTTGTTGATATTTATATGAGGGAAGTAGCATGCTTGCATGGCATACCCAAGATGATTGTGTCTGAAAGAGACCCAAAGTTTACCTCAAAGTTCTAGAAGGGGTTATTCAAAGGGTTTAGAAAAAATATAAACTTCAGCATAACTTATTGATCCAGGTGGATATTGGTGGCCACCCACCTTTTCCAGCTGGCTCAAAACAACTTTCTCGCAATTTTGATAATTTACTATTTTTAGCAGTTTTTCGGGTCCTGAACTTCTGGAATCATTTTGAGGCCCTAAACGATGTTTTTTGGGGTATATTTTAACTGTTGTAGTCCTTGGATAGATATTTCCAATGGGCCATCATATGCCTAAAACGAATATTGTATGCAAAAGTTACGACCCCGAGAAGTTGATGTACTAACTTACCCAAATAGGGCCCACATGACTTTTGGCACTTTATCTCCTAGGGTTAGGTTTTTGGATGTTTAGGGTTTTTGAAACTCTTGTTTATTTTAAAAATTCCTTGAGAGCCTCATTGTAATCATCTTCTTGCGAATGAGCTCACCCATCACATCTCTTCTCAGAGATAAGTCGCCACCATTCCAACAAGCTTGTTTTTCGCTGCATTTCACAGTTTCAGCTTATTTCCTTATTGAATAGAAAACCAAATTTACTGTATCTCTGTTATTTTGTGTTAAGCATCTAGTAATAATATGTAGTCATTTCATTCTTCTCATAAAATATGGATCAGTGGTATCAGAGCGTCCTGCTCCTTGTCGTCTTAATGCATGTCCCCAACGAGGTCAAAGTACAAAGAGTTAGGTCTTGAGCTTGTTTCTCTTGAGGAAAAAATCTCTCGCACACCCAAGTGACCTCTCATGGAAGGAGAAAAAAAATATGACAGGATAGGAGATCCTTTCAAACTATTGATTGAGGAATCCCTCATGCAACAGAGGAACGAGATGATGGATAAATTCATGCAAATCCTTCGGCAACTACCAATAGTCGATGCATCTTCTTCGAGCAGAGGCACCGCCCCTTCAAGGTACAAATAAACTTCGATATTCCTATATTTGAAGGTCATATAGATGTAGATGTTGTATACAAGTGGTTGAATCTACTAAAAGGGTATTTTTCTATCCATAACTTTTCGAATAGAGAAAAGATTACTTTTGCGCTCTTCAAATCCATTCCCCATGTCAAAGATTGGTGGGAAAATTTATGTGAGCAAAAGGAAATAGAGGAACCCTCATTATTTATAGTCATGGCCACTTGGGAATCCTTCAGGAATTCTATTAAGGAAAAATACTACCCTGTCGGAAGATATGATGACTTGTATACCAAATGGACCACACTACGGCAAGAAAGAGACCAAGCAGTGCCAGATTTCACAAATATCTTCCATACCTTGTGCACCAAGATGGGTATCAAATATTCAGAGCAACATCTAGTACTCAAATATCATGGTGCTCTACATAGATACATCCATACCAAAATTGAATTTCTGGACATCTCATCCTTGGGCGCGGCCTATCGATATGTCGTCAAAATCGAGTAGAAGCTCAAACAAAAGACGCGAAAATTTTGGTCGGGGAACCCCTCACAAAAAAATCCAGGAAAGGGTGGCCCTAACCTACAAAAAATAGGATAGAGAAAGGATGGACAGTATCAGGACAACCACTCCAAGTCGCAAGCAGAGAAGGACACCGGAAAGAAAAAGAAATATACCGGGAAGTGTTGTGAATTCCATAAGAGCCCTTGGAATAACACTGCTGACTGTCGCTCAAAGAAAACATTGGTGGCCAAAGTGAAATCCTATGAATTAGATGTGGGTTCTAACTCTGAGTCAGAATTAGAAAGGGGAAGAAAGATCATTGACGCAGAACTCAGTGCCACTGTTACTACCACCAAGCTCCAGCATGGTGAACCAGACGAGCCAGAAGAAGGAGAGTGCCTCTTCCATTCATAGATGTGGGTAAAAGGCACCCCACTGCACTTCAT
>ML788796.1:329853-353334 GCA_009831015.1 Picea engelmannii
CTCTCTCATAATGAGAGAAAAATCACAGCCACATCCAAGGTCTCTATGGTCGACCTCTCCACACAGCAGAAACAAGTAGATAAGGTCATAGAAGAATACTCAGATATCTTCTCCTCACCTACCAGGGTACCTCTGCACTACCAGGTCAAGCACCCCATCGATCTGACCCCCGGTGCACCACTGCCAAATGAGCCATTCTATCACTACTCTCTATTAGAGAATGAGGAGATCAAGCGATAGATCCAATAATTTCTCTACAAGGGGCACATCTGTCCTAGATCATCACCTTGTGGGAGCCCAATCATGTTGGTATAGAAGAAAGACGAAACTTGGTGACTTTGCATTGATTATCGGGCTCTGAATAAAATCACAGTCAGAAACTGGTACCTGATTCCCCAAATTGACGACCTCCTTGATCAACTCATGGGGGCCAAGTACTTCAGTAAGATTGATCTGAAGTCTGGCTACCACCAGGTCCTAATAGAACAGATTGATGTATGGAAGACTGCCTTCAAGTCAAAGGAAGGCCTTTTTGAATGGTTGGTCAGGCCCTTTGGTCTGAAAAATGCTCTAGCCACTTTCATGAGAATGATGGACAATATCTTGCAACCATTCACCAATAATTTTGTAGTGGTGTATCTGGATGACATTCTCATTTACAACAAGACTTGGGTCGAACACTTGCAGCATATTCAATAGGTTTTGCACACCCTACGGCAGCACAAGCTATACGCCAACTTGGAAAAATTATCTTTCAACATGGACAGGGTCCATTACCTAGGCTACATCATTGATCAACATGGCGTACATGTGGATCCAACCAAGATCTAAGTCATCCATGACTGGCCAGCCCCAACCACACTCACTAAGATTCGAAGCTTCTTGGGCCTTGCCAATTTCTATCGCAGGTTTGTATTGGGATTCTCCCATATTACATGGGCCCTCAGCTAAATAATCAGGGGTGGTGGTAAGGCGAAATTTGTGTGGGGTTGGCCCCAACAACAAGAGTTCAATGATTTGAAGCAGTGCTTGTGCTCATCCCCAGTACTTTCATTACCATACCTATAGCATCCCTTTGAGATTGAGACGGATGCTTCAGACTATGTTGTGGGTGTCGTTCTCACACAACACGACCACCCCGTGGCCTATCATAGTGCGACACTATTAGATGTTGTCCGTAAGTACCCTACTTATGAAAAAGAAATGTACTCCATTGTGCAAGCCTGCCGCCAGTGGATACATTACATTCTTGGGAGGGAGATAGTCATCCACACTGATCATAAGACACTCTAGTTCATGTAGACACAAGGAAAATTGAAGAACGACCACCATCAAAAGTGGTCCACATACTTGTAGCAATTCCACCTCAACATCAAGTAGAAAACAGGAATCACCAATCGCTTTGTTGATTGCCTCAGCAGACCACCAGTCACGACACTCACCACAGTACTAGACTCTTATGACCATGAGACCTTTGGATGGCCCCAACTCTATGAGATAGACCTGGACTTCGCCACCACCTACCAAATGTTGGGTGCAAAGGCAGTTGTCGATAATTTCCACCTTTAGGATGGGTTGTTGTGACGACTGGGCCATATATGTGTTCCATCAAGTGAGCAAGTGAAGATGATATGGGAAGCCTACTACAACTGTGTGGTAGGACACTTTGACATTGAAAAGACATTGGCAATGCTACAAAAACATTTCTACTGGTCGAAACTTCGAAAGGAGGTCAGCAAGTATATCAGGTCTTTCACTACCTATGCTATTGCCAAACCAACCACTAAGAAACAAGGCCTGTACACCCCACTTCCTACTCTTGACAGGCCATGGGAATCCATCTCAATGGACTACATGTCGGGCATCCCATCCACCAAGCGGGGAAATGAATGTGTTTTTGTGGTTGTTGATCGCTTTTCTAAGATGGCGATTCTGGTTGCTTGCAAGAAGAGCATCACAACAGAAGTCAATGCCAAGATCTTCTTTGAATGGGTCTGGGTACATTTTGGAATCCCACAAATTGTTGTCTCAGATTGGGATAGTTGATTTCTCATCACATTCTGTTCAAACCTCTAGTCATTGCTGGACACCAAGCTCACCAAATCCACGATGTTCCACTCCCAGACAGATGGCCAAATCGAGGTGGTAAATCGAATGATCGTGCATATACTACACATGTATAATTTCAAGAACCCTCACACATGGGATGAGAGTCTTCCCCTATCTAGCATAGCTACAACCGATCCCTACATAGCTCAACCAACCATAGCCCCTTTCAGGTGGGGTTGGGATTCCAACCATTGTGTCCCATAGATGTTGCACTTCCCCTTGCGGTCACCTTGACCGACTCCTCTCCTGCTCAAACTGAGGCTAAAAAATCCACCCAGTTCATTGAGAGGATCTAGCACATCCACCAACAGGTTTAGGATATCCTACAGAAGTCCAATGACAAGTACAAGTAGCGCCATGATCAACATCGGGTTCCACATAAGTTTCAGGTGGTCGACAAATTTTGGTTGCACTTGCAGAAAGAACACCTTACAATACCCCATCGGAAGCTTCACCCACTCCATTATGGGCCATACACCATCACCAAGGCTATGGGGGATAATTATTTTGTGCTCAACATTCCTCCTTTCCTTGGCCTGCACCCAGTGTTCAACGTGCACCTCCTTCGGCCTTATTTCCCACCATTATTGGACACCTCAGATGTAGCAAAACAATTGAAACCAATAGAGATCAACCTCGAATGCATACAACATGAATCCATTGATTAGATTGTGGACATGTATATCAAGGGCACTCGACAACAAAGGATCTATCTTTATTGAGTCGTCAAAGCAGGGCAGCTCCTGCACCAAGGCAAGTGGCTCACCCGGGGCCAAATTCAGCAGAAATTCCCTCATTTGATGGGGGAACTCAACGCAATGGAGACCATTGCTTCTTAAGGATGGAGAATTGATCCAAGTGGATATTGATGGCCACCCACCTTTTCCAACTGGCTCAAAATAGATTTCTCACAATTTTGATAATTTACTATTTTTAACAGTTTTTTGAGTCCTGAACTTTCGGAGCCGTTTTGAGGCCCTAAACGATGTTTTTTGGGGTATGTTGAAACTATTGTATTCCTTGGATAGATCTTTCCAATGGGATATCATATGCCTAAAATGAAGATTGTATGCAAAAGTTACGACCCCGGGAAGCTGATGTACTAACTTACCCAAACGGGGCCCACATGACTTTTGGCGCTTCATCTCCTAGGGTTAGGTTTTTGGATGTTTAGGGTTTTTGAAACTCTTGTTTGTTGTAAAAATGGCTTGAGAGCCTCATTTTAATCATATTCTTGTGAATGAGTGCAGTCATCACATTTCTTCTTAGAGATAAGCCACCACCATTCCAACAAACTTGTTTTCTGTTGCATTTTACAATTTTAGCTTATTTCCTTATTGAATAGAAAACCAATTTTACTATATCTCTATTATTCTATGTTAAGCATCTGGTAATAATTTGTATTCATTTTTTTCTACTCATAAAATTTGGATCAGTGGTAATAGAGCGGCCTGCTCCTTTTCGTCTTAATGCATGTCCCTAACGAGGTTGGAGTACAAAGAGTTAGGTCTCGAGCTTGTTTCTCTTGAGGACAAAATCTCTCTCACACCCAAGAGACCTCTCATGGAAGGAGAAAATAAAGATGATGAGATATGAGATCCTTTCAAACTGTTGATTGAGGAATCCCTCATGCAACAAAGGAACGATATGATTGATAATTTCGCTCAAATCCTTCGGCGACTACCAACAAGCGATGCATCTTCTTCGAGTGGAGGCACCGCCCCCTTCAAGGTACAAATAAACTTCAATATTCCTATATTTGAAGGTCAGATAGACGCAGATGTTTTATACAAGTGGTTGAATCTACTAGAAGGGTATTTTTCTTTCCATAACTTTTCGAATAGAGAAAAGATTACTTTTGCGCTCCTTAAAGTCGTTCCCCATGTCAAATATTGGTGGGAAACTTTCTATGATCAAAAGGAAACAGAGGAACCCTCATCATTTACAGTCACAACCACCTAGGAATCCTTTATGGATTCTATTAAGGAACAATACTACCCTGTCAGAAGTTATGACGACTTGTATACCAAATGGACCACACTGCGGCAAGAAAGAGACCAAGCAGTGCTAGATTTCACAAATATCTTCCATACCTTGCGCACCAAGATGGGTATCAAAGATTCGGAGTGACATATGGTGCTCAAATATCATGGTGCTCTGCATAGATACATCCAAACCAAAATGGAATTTCTAGACATATCATCCTTGGGAGCAACCTATCAATATGTCGTCAAAATCGAGCAGAAGATCAAACAAAAGATGCAACAATTTGGGCCAGGGAACCCCTCACAACAAAAGCCAGGAAAGGGTGGCCCCAAACCACAAAAAAAGGATAGAGAAAATATGGACAATATCAGGACAACCAGTCCAAGCCGCAAGAAAATAAGGACATCGGAAAGACAAAGAAATATATCGGGAAGTGATGCGACTTCCATAAGATCCCTTGGCATAACACTGTTAATTTCCGCTCAAAGAAGACGTTGGTGGCTGAAGTGAAAGCCTCTGAATCAGATGCGGGTTCTAACTCTGAGTCAGAACCAGAAAGGGGAAGACAGATTATTGATGCGGAACCCAGTGCCACCATTGCTACCACCAAGCTCCAGCATGGTGAACCAGATGAGCCAGAAGAAGGAGAGAACCTCTTCCATTCAAAGATGTGGGTAAAAGGCACCCCACTGCACTTCATCATTGATAGTGGTAGCCAGAAGAACCTCATCTCAGCAGAGGTCATCAAGCATATGGCCCTGCCCACAACGCCACACCCACAACCCTACACCATTGGATGGCTTTGCCAAGGAAGCAATCTCCGCGTCATCCAACAGTGTTGACTGTCATATGACATCAAGCCCTTCAAAGACGAGGTATTTTGTGATGTTTCTCCTCTCAAATTTTGTGATATTCTTTTGGGCCAACCTTATTTATGGAAACTTCATGCTATATATGAGTCTAGGCCTCGTAGTGTTATTATTACTTTGAACAAGAAATTGTATGGGATACCCCAGGCTGTCCCACCTTTTTCTATTTCCTTGATCTTTGCTAAGAAATGCTGGAAGGTCATTTCTCAGATGGGGAAGTTTTTCTTCTTCATGACTCTCTCTCACAATGAGAGAAAAATCACAGTCACATCCAGGGTATCTGCGGCTGACCTCTCCACACAGTAGAAACAAGTAGATAAGGTCGTGGAAGAATAATAATATATCTTCTCCTCACCTATCGGGGTACCTCTACACTGTCAGGTCAAGCACCCCATCGATCTGACCCCCGGTGCACCACTTCCCAATGGGCCAGTCTATCACCTCTCTCTATTAGAGAATGAAGAGATCAAGCGACAGATCCAAGAATTTCTCCACAAGGGGCACATCCGTCCCAACTTATCACCTTGTGAGAGCCCAATCATGCTGGTACAGAAGAAAGATGGAGCTTTTCGACTTTGCATTGATTATCGGGCTCTGAATAAAATCATAGTCAGAAACTGGTACCCGATTCCCCGAATTGATGACCTAATTGATCAACTCATGGGGGCCAAATACTTCAATAAGATTGATCAGAAGTCTGGCTACCACCAGGTCCCAATAGAATAGACTGATGTATGGAAGACAACCTTCAAGTCAAAGGAAGGCCTTTTTGAATGGTTGGTCATGCCCTTTGGTATAACAAATGCTCCAGCCACTTTCATGAGGATGATGGACGATATCCTGTGACCATTCACTAATAATTTTGTAGTGGTGTATCTGGATGACAATATCATTTACAACAAGACTTGGGCTGAACACTTGCAGCATATTCAGCAGGTTCTGCACACCCTGTGGCAGCAAAAGCTATATGCCAACTTAGAAAAATGCTCCTTTGGCATGGACATGGTCCATTACCTAGGCTACATCATTGATAAACATGGTGTACATGTAGATCCAACCAATAACCAAGTCATCCATGACTATCTAGCCCCAACCACACTCACTGAGCTTCGAAGCTTCTTGGGCCTTACCAATTTCTACCGCAGGTTTGTGTTGGGATTCTCCCATATTACATGGGCCCTCAGCCAAAATTTGCTGAGGGGACAGCCCCAACAACAAGAGTTTGATGATTTGAAGCAGCTCTTGTGCTCAGCCCTATTACTTTCACTACCAGACCTACAATAGCCCTTTGAGATTGAGACTAGTGCTTTAGACTATGTTGTGGGTGTCGTTCTCACACAACATGACCACCCTGTGGCCTATCATAGTACGACACTATCATATGTTGTTCATAAGTACCCTACTTACAACAAAGAAATGTACTCCATTGTGAAAGCCCGCTGTTAGTGGAGACATTACATTCTTGGGAGGGAGATAGTCATCCACACTGATCATAAGACATTGTGGTTCATGTAGACACAAGGAAAATTGTAGAATGTCCGCCATCAAAAGTGGTCCACATACTTGCAACAATTCCAACTCAACATAAAGTATAAAAAATGAAGCACTAACCATGTCATTGATTTCCTCAGCAGACCACCAGTCATGGCACTCACCACAGTACTAGACTCTTGCAGCCATGAGACCTCTGGATGGCCCCAACTCTATGAGACAGACCTAGACTTCGCCACCACCTACCAAATGTTGGGTGCAAAGGTAGTTGTCGATAATTTCCATGTTTAGGATGGGTTGTTGTGCCGACTGGGCCATATATGTGTTCCATCAAGTGAGTGAGAGAAGTTGATCTGGGAATCCCACTACAGCTGTGTGGCATGACACTTTGGCGTTGAAAAGACAGTGGCAATGCTACAAAAACATTTCTACTGGCTGAGACTTCAACAGGAGGTCAACAAGTATATCAGGTCTTTCACTACCTGCGCTATTGCCAAACCAACCACTAAGAAAGAGGGCCTATACACCCCACTTCATACTCCTGACAGGCCATGGGAATCCATCTCAATGGACTACATGTCAGGCCTCCCATCCACCAAGCGGGGAAATGACTATGTTTTTTTGGTTGTTGATCACTTTTCTAAGATGGTGATTCTGGTTGCTTGCAAGAAGTGCATCACAGGAGAATCTAATGCCAATCTCTTCTTTGAATGTGTCTGGGTAGATTTTGGAATCCCACAAACCATTGTCTCATATTGGGATAGTCGATTTCTCATCACATTCTAGTCGATCCTCTGGTCACTGCTGGAAACCAAGCTCACCAAATCCACGACGTTCCACCCCCAGATAGATGGCCAAACTGAGTTCGTAAATTGAATGATCGTGCATATCCTATGCATGTATAATTCTAATCAATCTCACACATGGGATGAGAGTCTTCCCTATGTCCAACATAGCTACAACCAATCCCTGCATAGCTCAACTTGCCACAGCCCCTTTCAGGTGGGGTTGGGATTCCAACCATTGGGTCCCATAGATGTTGCACTTCCCCTTGCGGTCACCTTGACTGACTCCTCTCCTACTCCAACTGAGGCTGACAAATCCACCCGGTTCATTGAGAGGATCCAACACATCCACCAATAGGTTCAAGATATCCTACAGAAGTCCAATGACAAGTACACGCAGTGCCATGATCAACATTAAGTTCCACATAAGTTTTAGGTGGTCGACAAAGTTTGGTTGCACTTGCAGAAAGAATGCCTTATAGGACCCCATCGGAAGCTTCACCCACTCCGTTATGGTCTGTACACCATCACCAAGGCTATGGGGGATAATTATTTCGCACTCAATATTCCTCCTTTCCTTGGACTGCACCCAGTGTTCAACGTGGACCTCCTTCAGCCTTATTTCCCACCATTATTAGACACCTTAGATGTAGCAGAACAACTGACACCAACAGAGCTCAACCTCGACTGCATACAATAGGAATCTTGTGATCAGGTTGTGGACACATAGATCAATGGCACTCAACAACAAAGTATCCATCTTTATCGAGTCGTCAAAGCAGGGTAGCTCCTGCACCAAGGCAAGTGGCTCACCTGGGGCCAAATTCAGTGGAAATTTCCTCATCTGATGGGGGAACTCAATGAAAAGGAGGCCATTGCTTCATAAGGATGGAGGATTTATCCAGGTGGATATTGGTGGCCACCCACCTTTTCCAGCTAGCTCAAAACAACTTTCTCGCAATTTTGATAATTTACTATTTTTAGCAGTTTTTCAGGTCCTGAACTTCCGGAGCCGTTTTGAGGCCCTAAATGATGTTTTTTGGGGTATGTTGCAACTATTGTAGTCCTCGGATAGATCATTCCAATGGGATATCATATACCTAAAACGAAGATCATATGAAAAAGTTACGACCCCGGGAAGTTGATGTACTAACTTACCCAAACGGGGCCCACATGACTTTTGGCGCTTCATCTCCTAGGGTTAGGTTTTTGGATGTTTAGGGTTTTTGAAACTCCTGTTTATTGTAAAAAGGCCTTGAGAGACTCATTGTAATCATATTCTTGCAAATGAGCACAGTTGTCACATCTCTTCTCATAGATAAGCCGCCACCATTCTAGCAAGCTTGTTTTCCACTGCATTTTACAGTTTCAACTTATTTCCTTATTGAATAGAAAACTAGTTTTATTGTAACTCTGTTATTCTATGTTAAGCATCTGGTAATATTCTGTAGTCATTTCGTTCTGCTAATAAAATCCAGATCACTTATCATCCAGAGACTGATGAGAGAATAGAAAGGGTGAACCAAGTGATAGAGGATATGTTAAGGATGTACCTGATGGAAAAACCATCTAAATGGGAATATTATCTACACTTGGTAGAATTTTCCTACAACAATGGGTACCAAGAATCACTGAATATGAGCCCATTTGAGGCACTTTATGGAAGAAAGCACAACACACCAGTAAGCTGGGACAACCCAACTGCCAGAGAAGTGGTTGGGCCAAAGTTTCTCAGAGAAATGGAAGAGAAAATGCTAAAGATTAAACAAAATTTAAAGGTTTCCCAAGTCAGGAAGAAAAGATATGTTGACAAGGGCATAACTCACAGGGAATTTAAAGTGGGTGATCATGTTTTCTTGAAGGTGAAGACCAACATAAGTTCCTTGAAGTTGGGAAACTATTCCAAGTTGGCAGCCAGATATTGTGGGTCATTTGAAATCCTAGAGAGGATTGGAACAATAGATTACATGCTTGCATTACTTGCATCTATGTCTATACATAATGTACTCCATGTATCATTGCTTAAGAAATATATACCTGATGCTAATCATGTTATTGATTAGAATGTGATTCAACTGGAGTAAGAAAGTGCTTTTCAAGTGCATCTGGTATGCATTTGGGACCGAAAAATCAAACAGCTCTAGAATCGAGCCATAGGGCTTGTAAAGGTCCAATGGACCTGGTATGGTCCCGAGGATGCAAATTGGGAGCATGAAGATGTTATGTGGGCAGAATTCCCGCATATTTTTTAATATTTTTGAAAAATATTGCTATAATAGGTAAATGTGATGCACTGAGGATAGTGCATAAATAACAGGAGGGGATTACAATACCCCAAGGCTGAGCCCATGTTGAATTGTAATGATGTTTAATGATGTTTATAGATTGTTGAGCCAAGTATTTATAAGTTGGGAGGATTATGTGTTTATTAGGTCAGAGAGCCTAGATGTTAAGGCCAGTGAGCCTATTTTTGTATATGTAATTATGCAGATCATTAATAAAATACATCTTTGTGTGTAGACCAACCACAAAGAAACAATTATGGGGGACTAAGCTCCACTAGGAAGGGAAAGAGAAGGGGGTTGAGAGGCTAGGAAAAATGGGCTAATATTGAGGGATTAACCCAAGGTAATATTATAATATATTCCTAAAAGACTAAGGTTGGACATAACCTATTATCCTAAGTTCCTTTTTGGAGAGAAGGAGGTCCAAGTGGAGAGGAACGAGCTCCTGGAGAGCCATGTGTCATCCATGAAGCATGTAGATTTATGTGAGAAAATCCATCGTTGTGGGGGTTCACTCACCATTCTTTCCATCCTTTGTCCCATTCCCTCACACACTGAGCAGGCACGCAATCAACCATTTTTCACCATTTTTGAACCCTCTGCCATCCTAAACCTATGTAACTTTCACACACTAGTAATTTTGTTGAGTCTGTACCCTACATTACCCAATTTTTCTTCTGTGGTTACCCATTGGACTTAAGAGCTGGACAAAAGAAGAAGGTTGTCAGGCTTGTGGTTTTGAAGAGGTGGGTTGTCAGGCTCATGGGTTGAAGAAGCAGGTTGTCATTCCTATGAGGAACTCTCTCTAAGTAAGAGATATTGTTGGGGAAGTGATTTCTCCTGGAGGGAGTCCAACAGAAGCTACAAATCTATGAGAATTCTTGATCCAGCCTATTGTTGAAGCCCTAGAAAGAAAGTGGAGCAATCGATAGATTATGGAACAATGAAGGTGTATATTCTTGAGGTGGTACAGGCATGTGGGGAATGAGAGTCTATGAGAGTTGGGCGTAAGTAGGCTCCTTAGAGGGAATCCTTCCTATTGCATTGTGCAATTTTCTATAGTCTTAGCCTAACACAATATTTCCTTTACCTTGGGTGGAGTTTAGTCCCAGCTCGGGGGTGACCCATTGTTGATAGATTGGAGCAACATGGTCTAAGGATGGGAGGTTCGTGGAAGTTCTGCACCCAGTTGGTGGTCTTCTCATAAAAGATAAGTACCAATTCTATGTTAATTTTACATGATGTGTTTAAGTACATGTCTGAAGTTTATCAGAATTGCCTGTTTTTATTGCATGTATATGTTTATTGTCAATTTTGCATCAATATATGTATGATAAGAATGTCTATATAAATTAAAGTGTCATTATATATATACATGTATATCATAGTTTGAACAAAGTAGATATTTTTGGTAGCATGTTCTCATCTTGGAAAGCCGGGGACACTACACATCTATAGGCTCATTCAAAATTTCCAGGTGAAATTGCCTTTCTTGTTCACTGTGAAGCTTAAGCTCTATAGGGTCTAAATATTCAAAACAAGCTTCTGCCTCTGCGAGGAACTCTTCCATGGCATTTAAATGTTTTTCATAGATAAATTCCATGGCTTGAATAACTTATTTATGTTGGAAGATTGGTTGTTGTCATTGATGTCAACCCTAGTCATTGTTTTTGGACTGCAAGATTGATGAAGGTATTTGGACATGAAGGACAATACACATGCAGACACAACACCCATGTATGGATAGTATACATCATGTTTTTTCTGGTGGTAGGTGGAACATCATGTGGATCCTCATGGTTGAGGATAAATGAATTTTTGAAGATGACAAAGTGAATTGAAGAAGGAAGTACAGGTCGACCCTGAAGATAATTAAAGAAAAGAATTACAAAATACGAAAGTGTCAGGTCGACCCTAATGTTAAAAGGAAGTGACATAAAGGGTATAAATACATATCGTTATACATTCATTTTACACACAAGTCGAATTTCATAGGAAATCTGAAGTAAAGAAGGCCAGATTTCAAGGGAGGATGAAATCTTTTGGTGATGTGTTCTTAGGTATGTTATTTGTAGGTCATCTTACCATTTTATCTATAACTTTTTTGCTAGAACGATTAATATGGTGAAATTGATATGGTATTGAAAAGACATATCTAGGTACCTGTGGTAAACATTTCATCTCTTTATTTGCTATAATTTTGGAGATACACTCTGTGGAAGATAGGGTTTTTGACTAGTCCTGAAGCTAGTCATAAACATGTGTTCTGGGTAAAACAGTCATAACTTCTTCATAGAGAATAAAAATTAAGTGAGACCAATTTCATTGGAAATAATACAGGCTTTAGTTTCTTTTGTGCGAAATTCAGAATCTAATGTTAAATATTGAGCACATGGATTCTGTACAAGTTCTCTCTCCTGAATAAACTATAATTGAATAAGGTCTATATATTTTGTACCATTCTCTATATAACTTCTTTTTGGGGATTGAAAATTGGAGGAGTTTTAGAGAATGCATTGAGTAATATTATCTACAGGATCAAAATATTCCAAGAATTGAAGAATTGCAGAAGTTCAAGAAGTCGTAGGAAGCATTATCATGTTTTATGTGATGGTTGGTTGATGGTGATTATTTAATGCAAATTTTTATTATCTCTCATATATTCTTGGGTGGAAGGAAGGGGCAAGGATGGAGAGGTCAATCCTCTCTTGATATTAGAGGATTGTATCTTCCTCTGGGAGGTTTATCCCTCCATTTATATTTGGAAGTTGTAGCAACTTTTGGAAGTCATTACTTCCTTTGAGTAATAACTATTGATTATTTCTCATATATTGTGCATGGTGTATTGTGGTGTATTGGTGTAACTATTATACTAGTGTTCATTTCTCATTGGATATAATTGAATGGTTTAAGTATAAGTTGAAAAAGTTTTTAAATTGTACTTGATACTGATTCACCCCCTTCTTAGTATCAACAATTGGTATCAAAGCAGGTTGCCTTCGGAACAATTTAACCACTGGAAGGAAAATCCTGAGCAGAGATGGATGACCATGAGCACATTTCAAATGGGATTCATAGATTTGATGGAATAAATTATGCATATTGGAGTGATAGAGTGAAAAATTGCCTAAAATATTTGGGAGTAGACATTTGGTACTCAATTGTAAATGGCTATGTCATCCCAAATAATGCTCCAACCGATCCAAATGAGAAGAATCTTATGAGTTGTAATTCAAAATACAGACATGTTATTCTAGGAGCATTGGCACCAACCATTGCTAGCAAAGTGATGGGCTGCAACACTGCTAAAGAGGTATGGGAAAAAATCAATAGTATCTACGAAGGTGATCCAAAAGTTAAGCAATTCAAGATTCAATGACATAGAGCAGAATTTGAAAATTTGAAGATGAATGAAAATGAAGATATTGCAACCTATTTTCTTAGAGTTGATGAAGTTTTTAATTCTATCAAAGTATTATGTTAAGAGCTCTATGAATCCTTGGTTGTACAAAAAGTGTTGAGATCACTTCACTTGAAGTATGATGCTAAGATCTTCGTCATTGAAGAAACTAGGGACTTGACCAAAATGACAATGGATGAATTACATGGGTCTCTTATAGCATATGAAATGAGAACATGTATAGAAAGTGACCAACCAAACAATGAAGCAACCTTTAAAGCCATAAAGAATAAAAAATACAATGATAACGACCTTGATGAAGAAATAGAAAATTTCCTAAGAAGGTTCCAAAAGGGAAGTGGAAGATACAAAGGTAAGTCTCCTCTCAAATGCTTTAACTGTGGTAGAATAGGACATATTGTTGAAAAATGCTACTGTAAAAAGAGAAGTCTCAACAATAAAAAGAGATTCTACTCCAAATATGATGACATCTCCTCAGATGAGAGTGATGAAGAAGATAATGATGGAGGAGAAGTCATCTTCATAACCCAAGAAACCCAGGATGATGATCACAATAATTCTAAAGAAGGAATCATTTATGAAGAAGATTCAGATGAAGAAACCAACCTTGATTCCTTTTGTCGATACAAAGACAATGCAGAGAGTGAACAAGAAGATGAGAATCTTGAAAAGTTGAAGCATGTTGAAACTGAAAATAGAAATCTTTGAAACACAAACATAATACTAAAAGGTGAATTGAGTAGTTGTGAAGAAGAGAATTACAAGCTTGAAAAGACCATTGATAACTTGAAGGAATAATTAGAATATTATGAGAAATTGAAATTAGAATTGGATCACACAAAAGGGGAGCTACTATTAACAATAGAAAAAGTTGAAGAAGTTAGAAAAAAACACTGAAAAATTAGATGAGATCCTTAGCATTCAAAGATCTCCAAATGACAAGACAGGACTAGGATACAATGAAAGTTTGAAGACAACAAAAAAAGAGAAGGAACATGAAAATGATGAAACCAACACTCTAGAACAAGTTGAACAACAAGATAGAAGACTAGAATTCAAAAGCAATGAGACATCAAGGAGATCCTCTTCCATCAGGTATGAAAGCAATCATTATCAAGGAAACTACATAATAACATATCGTGAACCCAAATGGACCACACCACAAAGAAGATCACTTACTCCCAGGTATCATTTTTTTTTCTTGGACATTGTTATACTTCTGGAAATTTTGGACACAAGGAAATCAATTGTAGAATCAATTAAAGGAATAACAATGCAAGATACATGAATGCTGAAAATAGTAGACATGGAAATGTTCATAGACTTGTCGATAGAAATTATAATCCATTTGACCCATTAATGGATAAAAATATTGGATGTTACAAGTGCAATAATCTTGGTCACAAATCATGAGATTGCAGAGAGATGAAGGAAGATAATCATATGCCAAATGTTTGTATACCAACTACAACATGGAAAAGGAAATAAATTCCACAAAATGAAAATTGTCGAATAACATTGGTCTCTAAAGAATGCAAAGAAGAAGATGAATGGTTCATAGACAGTGGGTTCTCATCTCATATGATCGGAGATAAAAGAAAATTTGTCATCTTGAAGAAAAAGGGTGGAAATGTTGCATTTGGAGATGACTCATCTACCAAAATATTTGGAAAAGGAATTGTAAATCTTGGAAGTGAAAATGTAAATTCAGGAAAAGTCCTATTGGTTGAAGATCTGAGGCATAATCTCCTCAGTATCAGCAAAATATGTGATCAAGGATATAATCTTATGTTTGACTCCCAAAAATGTAAAATCAGAGAAAATAACTTAGGAAGATTGGTTGCAACTGCAACAAGAAGACTGAATAACATATACATCCTAGACATGAAGAAGAGAGAGAAGATAGAAGCCACAAAAAAGGATTCCAAGGAGGAAAAATTCCCAAAGACAAAAAATAAGGATGAAGTATTATTGAGTGCCACATGTTTAGGGGAAGCATCCCCAAAGAAGAGAGTTACCTTTTTCCATTAAACTTAGGGGGAGTAGCCCTACCCTTTGCCATTGATGTCAAAGGGGGAGAAAAAATGGGATCATGATGATAGGGGGAGCATGAGTGTTGCCATCAATGAAAAAGGGGGAGATTGTTGGAATATTGGTTGTTGGCATTGATGTCAAGCCTAATCATTGGTTTTGGACCGCAATATTGATGAAGGTATTTGGACATGAAGGACAGTGCACATGAAGACACAACACCCATGGATGGATAGTATACATCATTTTTTTTTTGGTGGTAGGTGGAACGTCACATGGATCCTCATGGTTGAGGATAAATGAATTTTTGAAGATGACAAAGTGAATTGAAGAAGGAAGTATAGGTCGGCCCTAAAGATAATTAAAGAAAGGAATTACAAAATAATAAAATGTCAGGTTGGACCTAATGTTAAAATGAAGTGACATAAAGGGTATAAATACATATCATTATACATTCATTTTACACACAAGTCAAAGTTAAGAGGAAATCTGAAGTAAAGAAGGCCGGATTTCAAGGGAGGATGAAGTCTTTTTGGGATGTGTTCTAAGGTATATTATTTACAGGTCAGCTTACCATTTTCTCTATAAAAATTTTAATAGAAATCTTCAGATGGTGAAATTGATATGGTATTGAGAAGACATATCTAGGTACCTATGGTAAAAATTGCATCTCTTTATTCGTATAATTTTGTAGATACACTCTGTGGAAGATAGGGTTTTTGACTATTCCTGAAGCTAGTCATAAACATGTGTTCCAGGTAAAATAGTCATAACTTCTTCATAGATAATCCAAATGAAGTGAAAAAAAATTCATTAGAATTAATACGGGCTTTAGTTTCTTGTTTGCAAGTTTCAGAATCTGATGTTAAATATTGAGCACAGGGAATTCTGTACAAGTTCTCTCTACTGAATAAACCATAATTGAATAAGGTCTACCATTATCTCTATAACTTCTTTTGGGGGAGGATTCAAGGAGTGAAACTTGAAGGAGTTTTAGAGAATACATTGAGTAATATTATCTACAGGATCAAAGTATTCTAAGAATTGAAGAATTGCAGAAGTTGAAGAAGTCTCGAGAAGAATTATTAGGTTCTATGTGATGGTTGGTTGATGGCGATGATTTAATGTAAAGTTTTATTATCTCTCATATATTCTTGAGTGGAAGGAAGGGTCAAGGATGGAGAGGTAAAGCCTCTCTTGATATTGGAGGATTGTATATTCCTCTTGGAGTTTTATCCCTCCCTTTATATTTGGAAGTTGTAGCTACCTTTGGAAGTCATTACTTCCCTTGAGAAATAACTATTGATTATTTCTCATATATTGTGCTTGGTGTATTGTGGTGTATTGGTGTAACTCGTATACTAGTGTTCATTTCTCATTGGATATAATTGAATGGTTTAAGTATAATTTGAAATATGTTTTAAACTGTAGTTGATACTGATTCACTCCCCTCTCAGTATCAACAATTTAAACTTCTTATTGGAATATGGTGAAGCATCAATCTTAGTATCTGGACTAATTGTCTTCATATATGGAGATTCCTTCTCCTTCCATTTTCCATAAAAGCATGAATCGATTCATTGTAAGTTTTAACATGTTTATCCTTAAGTTTTGTAAACCAATGAAGATAATCATCATCAAAGGACAAAATAAACAACTTCATAATTATATCTTTATGTAAAGAATTTCAACACCACTTATTAAAGCAATAGGAGACTCTCTTAACATGACGTCTAGCATCAACCACATTATTACTTTGCAAACAAGACAACTTTTTAATTTTTTTCTCTTGAATCACATGTGGATAACCACTTATTGCAGAAAAATCAATAGGTTTATAAAGATCATCCATTTCTAAACTAGATTTATTAAACAAAAAACAAAAGGAAAATGTTTACAAGAAATGGACTAGGACCCAAAAATTATTAAGGATCTTAGTAGAAGAAAGCTTCACTAACCTCCTCCAAAAACCCCTTAAGGGGTAAGGATGACGCTAAGAAAATCGTGAATTCCTTCTTGCAGAATACTTTGTCAAATTATTTTCAAGTGGAGTCGCTATATGATCAATTTTATTCTAAACAAACAAGAAGCATCAAACAAAGAAAAAAATAAAAAGGAAAACAAAAAGTCGTACTCCGAGAATAGAAATATTTATCCCTGACAATGGCACCAAATGTTTCCTCCTTTATACACACATATGTAACATGGAATAAACATTCAATCCACTTGGTGTGTCCTTGGGGGAAAGTTTGAGTTAAGGTGTTGTCACCTAATCCTCAACTCCTTTGTCTAGGCCAACTCCTAGTGAACCCAAGGGGGGTAGTCCCTAAAAAAGGTAATCTAAGGCTTGAACTAACTAATTACAAGGAAAAGAGTTTAGGAGTTTATTGTAAAAGACAATACAAAAAATAAATCTACTCTAACAACATATATCATTCATTCACCACAATCACTTATAAATAATGAGATATTTTCACAAAAGGTATTCAAGATAATTGTTGATACATGCAAGTAAATGAAAATAAGAAAAAGATATACTTCAAGATAAAATAACAATGCTTGGAAAATAAATCTACTTGAAGCAAATGGATTTATACATATGAAATGATGAGACCAGTGCCAAATAATGAGATCGCGTGCTTATATTGCTAAAAGTGTAAAGTACCCAGTGGAGATTCCTTTTAGAGTTTGATTAATGTTCAAATATGATTTTATTGCATGGAAATAAAAATAATATAGATGTGTCCTCTAAGAGGATTTTTCTTAGGATGGAGGTTGAGCTTGCGAATATCCAACAGGGAGAGTATCCCTCTGATTTTGCACAAAATCTCAAGAGAATGTGGGAGATATGCCAGGGAGAACCTAGATCTCAAATTTCCCACTAGATTTATTACACAATCTCTCTTACATTTCCATACTAGAAATAAACCCTAAATATTGTCCTAGTTAAACTAGATCCACAATGACCAACCCCAGTTCTGATGAGTTTCCCATATCGAGCTAATCTCATAAGGGTTCAGAGCATATATCGGGGAGCTGGGGGGATGGGTTTATTTTCCAACTTGAAAATTGACAACTATTTTTAATTAATACTATCCAAATTGTCCAACCTCTTTGTAGAGGAGTTGAGGGGATGGGTTTATTTTCTTCAAAATAAAGAAAAATTGTTCAAAGGAAACTAAATTAGCAATTAAAATATTACTTTTCCAAATTGAAATCTAAACCAAGTGTTGTAGTTCTTTGTGATGAATTAAAATATTAATTTTAACTTATCCTTAGATGTGAAAATTGAATCTAATCTAAAATTGCAAAAACTGACACAATCACCAAAAAATTTGTTCCCCCCTGGGAGCATGAAGAGTGGGAGTTTGAAGCGCCACTAATTTTATTAATGATATTACAATTCTCTTTTTGTAATGACTTGTTACCATTCATTAGGGGGGTCACATGTGTTTACAAAGTTTTACAAATGTTTATTGATCAAGAGGATGCTCTTGGAGGTCCCGAAAAATCCAAATTCACCCAAAACAAACATAGTTTCCCCTTGGATGGTCGCAAACAAATACAGGAAAAATATGTCCAAAAATACTTTGGAAGTGTCTTTTCTTATTAGTATGAAAACCCAAAAAATTACTAAGTAAAACTAGTGAAAAAATAGCAAAAGGAACTAAGAAGAACGAGCTAAAAAACTTGTCTCCTTAGGATATTTGTTTGTTTTTTTAAAACAACAAATTAAAGGCACTTATATTTGAAAAATATTCAAAGAAATCTCTTGAAAAAAGGACTACCTTTTAACCTTCAAAAATTTAGAATAAAACTCGCTAAAAGGAGACTTTTTCCTATGCTAGATCTAAACTTTAGATAAAACTTGAAAGTAAAAAAATTAGATCTAACTTAGATATGCATGCAAAGTAAGATAGAAAAGATTTAGATTTAAGTTTTAGATCCTAACACTTGCATGCAATGATGTAACCAAAAAGAAAGTAGAATTTCTTTGAGAAAGAGAGAAAGAATAGTTTGTAAGCCTTTAAATATTTGTGCAAAATGTTGTCTTCTTGGTAGAGGAAAGATGGACTATGTCCTTATAGATCTTGAATATGAAGAGGATGCATACCATCTCAACCTTTCTTTCAAGCATGTGAACTTGTGAGCTTCAAACACATGCAACAAAATGTTAAATAGTAGTAATGTCTACATATGAAGTTTAGAAAACATGTCAATCAAACAAGAAGAGCAAGAAATATTTGGTTACATATATAAAACAACAAGACTTAGAAATGCAAGCTATCTTAATAAATCTTGTTATTCAATAAGAGACAATTGATCTAGAAAGAAAAACCAGATTAATAGATAATATATTCAACAAATTGAAAGCAAATAATTGAAACAACATCACCTTACAAATTTGGCACAATGACAATTAGCATCCACACATTGAGATCACTACACCAATATAGCCTCCAAATCCTTTTATTCCAAATGAAAAGATGATACAATAATTTTACAACCTCGATCTTTTTCCCAAGCTCTAACTATCATAGCAAATGAGCAAGTGTTTGTATAAATAGAAAGAGGGGCTCACTTCCCAAGGAGGGAGGGCACACCACTTGGAGAGAAAAGGTGACACAAGTGTGGGATAAGTGGTTTCCATGTATCTCAAGGCTCCAATAATTCTCCACATGTGAAACTAGGTGGAGAGAGGAGTTGCCACCTCTCAAAAATTTGGTGAGCTCTCACATGGGTGCACCACCTCTCTCAAGGAGGGTGTACCTCCTCTTGGAAATTGACTTACACACAAGCTAGAATGTTCCCAAATCATTCCTAACTCCCCCACATGTTTCAGAAAGTATTAGTTATCTCCAAAATAGGTTTAGTTGACTCAAAACTTGTCCCAGACATGTTTCCCAAAAAATAGGTTTGTCGATTTTTTCTGATTTTTTATGTCTTTTTTCACTTTTGTGAGAAAAATTAATTTTTTAGTGATTAAAATCACTAATTTTACTCACAAAAGTGGGTTCTCTAGGTCCAAAAATGAATACCCCCAAGGCATATAATTCTTCCTAGTACCACTTTTTTAACTTAGGAAATATTTACAATTAAAATATCCCGATTTTGTGGGAATTTTTATTTTTGCATAAAACTTTAAAAAAACTAAGGGGGACATAGAAAATTTCCATGAGACTCTATGAAGATGATTATCATGGTAATATACATTATACTCTAGTATTGTATGACCATTCTAAGGCCTAACCATGAGTGTTTACTCCAACTTTGGAGGAATTGAGTGAAAAAACTTAGAAATTACAAATCGCGTGAACAACAAAATATAATTAACAAGTAGAAAAAATACTCTAGATTAATAAGCTCATGTATAATTATCAGAAGGCTAAACATATTACAAAATTCATCATGATACACCTCTTATTACAATTCCCCACAGGGTATGGAACTGCGGTAAAAAAGTTGAAAAGGGGCCATAATGATTGGCTGGACTTCTGAACTCTGAATTTTGAACAAGTACTTGTTCAATATTTGGAAGATCAACTACAAGTCCATCGTAGTGCAAATTGGTGGATAACACTCCATAATTAAATCTCATAATTTTTAGGAGTAATTGGTGTTGGGTCTTTTAATCACCTTCCTAATTTCTCAAGAAGATAGTTAGAAATACTGTGCATTTAATTATCAATCTAGGGCTCATATGGAACTTTCAAACTGTTGTGCACTGTATATGTAGGAACAACTATTATTTCTATGTGTTGTAGTCATAGTATCAATTATTACATTTGTGGTCGGGGTATAGAAATTCTCAAACTATGGCAAGGTTCTATAGAAATTTACATTTTCACACATTGTAGAAATGAAAGCATATTGACATGAAAGTAAATCACTCAAGAAGTGGTGGGATCCTCAACTCCCTACTTTCAACCACCTGCAAGATTGGTAAGTGGTGGATTGAGTCAGTCCCATGCTCTCAAGCACCTATGGGGATTGGATAGAAACACACAACACATAAGGAGATCTAATCTAAATCGCTCTTGCAGGAAATTAAATCACACTCACATAAAAGAAACACAGAAGTTGCATAGGTATTATGAGTATGGCTCAATTGTCTCTTGAAGAAACCCCAACTATGTATAAAAATGATTACAGAATTGAAACTCTAAATTACTTTTGCATAAATTGAATTTCACACCACACTTGCTAAAAATAAATCACACACGTTGAAAGGAAATTGATTAACTACTTGCTGGAAAAAGAATTAACCAAGTCCTTGAAATTCTATCCTAATCTTTTCTAAGATGATCCATGTCATTATTGAGACTAACAAATATAGTCATTGCATTAAGAATAGTTATTCAACAACATATAAGAATGCAACCCAATCTAGAATGCATTTATTAGAAACAAACGAATAAATAAAATCCAACATAAATACTTGATTGCATAAATAAACACAACCTCGCGTGAGTAATCTAATTACATGAAAAAATTGAATCAAGAAACTAGTTACATAATTAAATAAAATAAATCCTACGTGAATTCATAATGAAATAACACAACAAGAAATGAAGGCAACCATCTAAGCTACACAACACTTTATTCTATTGGAGTGGGCCCTGCCTCTATAGAATAGAGTGTTGATGTTATTCTACATCAACAATCACAGCATAAATTAATTAAATTAATTAAGCTAATCAAAAGAAATCAATCCATTACAATTATGCAAGAGAAATAAATCAAATGAATTAGTTAAAATTTAATCAAAACAAATCAATTCTTTACAAATATGCAAAGGAAATAAATAAAAAGAACTAATTAAATCACACACCAAAGAATTTATAAAGCAACAATTAAAATAAATAGTCACTGAATTATTCCATTGCCATTTGGACATTGCTCTAAGATTCCTCCCTGAATAATGAAGAGAGTACTCTTTTTTATACATAAATTCAATGGAAACTAGAAATAACTAATATCTAAATAAATCCACTTATGAATTTAATAAATCCAAAGTGGTTACGATAATTTCCTAAATAATGAATAGTTTCCATGATCTTTGTTAACAATTAGCAATTAATAAATATCCTTCAAGATTTTTTTTCTAACAAATAACAAATAATAAATAACTTCCAAGATCTTCTGCTAATAATTAGCAAATAATAAATAACTCCAAGATATTTTTCCCAAGAATTACAAGATCTTTTGATAACAATTAGCAAATAATAAATAAATCCAAGATCTTTTGCCCAAGAATTTCAATATTCTTGGTCAACCACTCAAACCAATATTTTGTCTTGGAATTGCAAAATTATCTCTATAAATTTGATTTTCATGGACTAATATGTTAAGAACCAAATATCAATATAGCATAGAAAAACCTCAGAAAAAGTACTCAACGCCTTGAAAAAGAGATCATTTCAGATAATAAGCCTCTTCGAGGGGGCAACCTCCTTTTACCCCAGTTAAATGTTCAAGTACAAGATGATTCCAAATGAAAATGTCTCCTTGGTATATATAGGAGACTAGGAGGTATAATTACAACTAATGGAATAAAGCTGACATAAATAAAACAACATTGCTAATGTAATATGCCCCAATTAAGGGGTAATGAGCCAATATTAGGGCTTAACATGCCCCTCCACTTGAGACAAGTGTTTTCCGCAACGTTTGAGTAACTTTGGATGCTTCTGTATAAAAGAATCATCTTCCCAAGTGGAATCTTCAGCCGATAGTTTCCTCCATTTAATGAGATACTCTAAAATGGATCTATTCCTTAGCTAGTGAATTCTTGTGTCAGTGATGGCTTCAGGCTCCAATATGATTTTTCCTTCCTCGTCAAGTTATGGCAATATAGTTTGAACTAGGATCTTGTCGCCTATAACCTTCTTTAAGTATGAAACATGGAAAACTGGGTGTACTCATGAAGATGTAGGCAACTCCAATTTGTATGCCATAGTACCAATATTTTGCAATACCTTATAAGGGCCATAGTATTTTGGTGATAATTTATTATCCTTCTTGGCTTGCTTGAGGGACATCTGTTTGTATAGTTGTAGTCTTAAAAATACCCAATCCCCTACTTCAAAACTTCTTTCACTAAGATGTTGATCTGCTTGTTGTTTCATGGAATTATGTGCCATGGTTAGGTTGTCCTTTAAGATTTGGAGAACTTGTTGTTGATTCTCGATGTGATCTTCCACTTCTTGAACCTTAGATTTTTCTTTTAGAGAAGAAGTGATGGAAGGAGGGTGGTATCCATAAAGTTCCATAAATGGTGTCATTTATGTTGTAGTATGAAAGGAAGTGTTATACCATTATTCTACCAAGGGTAACCATTTGAACCATTGTGTTTGTTTATCAGAGACAAAGAAAATAAGGTAGCCTTCCAGACATTTGTCCACTATCTCAGTTTGTCCATCAGATTGAGGATGATAGGATGAGCTATGAGCCAATTGAGTACCCAAACAAGAAAATAATTATGTCCAAAAATGTCCAGTGAA
>ML788796.1:403608-414474 GCA_009831015.1 Picea engelmannii
AAGTTAAAACCTGCTAAAAATAGTAAATTGCCAAAATTGCCAGAAACATATTTTGGGCCAGTTGGAGAAGGTGGGTGGCCACTGATATCCACCTGGATCATTAGGATATCCGACGGTCATGATATGTTCCCAACATAGAGTTATCCAATGGTTCATATTGTCCTCGATATTAAAATCCATTGATTTGTGTCTTAACACTTGATTGTTCCATGATCTCTATTTAAATAGCATGGAGGTTCATTTTCCGATGATCAATTGTGAGAAACTATCTTGTAAAATATCTCTGTAATCTTTTTCTTTTGCATTAATAAATTGCTCAAAGTGGCTGCGTTAGATGGGGCCGTGGATGTTTCCCCGTAGGGGTTTTACCACATGAAAACATTGGTGTGTTGATATTTGATCTGGTTATATGTGTGGTTACTACAGGTGTTCATCCTTTGTTGGAATACTTTTGTTGTCGAACACTCTAGAATGTGTTTTCTCTCAAATTTTTCTCTTCTTTTCAAGGATTGTATATGGCTCAATTTATAGCCTCCAAAGAGAAATGAAGGGTCAAATCAGGGTGTTTCTAGCATATGAAAGGACAAAGGGTATGGATCCCATGCCTTGGCATGGAAAACCCAAAATATTTTTAATTTTGAGCACAAAACCTGATGTACACGGTCTGTAATGGAGCAACTTGTGTATACACAAGTTATTCAATTGTATCCCATGTATATGCACACAAACTTGAATTTTTGGCTTTGGATTGAGAAAAATGGGGAAATTGAGTCTACAGAGGGAAAGGGGAGGCCACCAAAGAAAGATACATAGAGTGTGGAAAAAAATATTTTAAAATATGCCCTTAATGTGTGAGGTCAAAGGAGCAATCACGATGGTCGAAATACATTATAATTCCCAAAACTGGAGTACTGAGGACATAACTAGAGGAACTAGTCATCTGTTAGAATATTACAATACATATTGAGTCTGTACACATGGATGCCAATCTGAAGTACACCACAGATCCATGTAAATACATAGAAGGTAATTTTTCATGGCCATGAATAGGAAATACAAAGTAGACATATTTTGTAGGTTGGATATGTGTTATATTATTTGTACGACTAGATCTAGTGTCTGCGTTGCACCGGGTGCGCAGGGGGGTTATAGGCCCCTGAAAATTGTTTTTGTCCTTGGTTTTCATGTCCATTTTTGGATGGTCCTTAGTTTTCTTGTCCATTTATGGGAGATTTTTTGGCACATGGTTTTTCTCCGGTGGTTTTCTATTTTTGGTTAAGGAATTAGGGTTGTTGACTAATCTAGGTCATTGGATTAGGGTTTTGGATTCCACTAACTCCTATATGTATGTTTTATTGTAAAAAATGTATGATATGAATAAATACAGAATATGTTGGTTTTCCTGGCTTAGGTTTCTAGAGAAAAAATATATGTGTAATGCTTGTATTTTCCATTGTATATTTTATGTTCTTTTATTGAAAATTTGTTTGCAGTAAAATATTGTACAAGGTTAAAATACACATTTGGTATCAAAGCAATTATTGGATTCAGGGAGATGCCTTTGTGGTCAGGGGTTTGTATCAGGGATATGATAAGCCTTGTTACAGTGGCAGATCTGTGGTATTGATTCTTCAGGTGAAGAGAAATGGTGAGCAATTCGAAAATAGAGATCGAGAAATTTAATGGGAAAAGTTTTGAGTTGTGGAAGCTCAAGATGGAATATATGTTGGTAGATAGAGATCAATGGGTTATAGTGGATCCCGGTACTGCAACTACAGGAACGTCAATAGATGACTAGAAAAAGTTGGATCAGAAGGAGAAGAGCATAATCTGATTGTGTCTCTCAGATTCAGTATCATTGAATGTGTCAAGGGAAGCTACAACCAAGGAGTTATGGGATAATTTTTGGAACTTGTATCAGTCTAAGTCCCTGTCAAATAAATTTTTCCTGCGGAAAATTTTGTATAACCTGAGGATGAGATATGGAGACTCTGTGACAGAGCATCTGAACACCTTCAACACTGTGGTAAGTCATTTTTTATCTATTGAGATTAGAATTTCATATGAAGATAAGTGTATTAGTTTACTGTTCTCTTTACCAAACTCGTGGGATAGTCTGGTATTCGCCATAGGTAGTAATACAACTACCTTGAGTTTCGATGATGTGGTCTCATTCTTTTTGTCGGAGGAGATGAGATGAAAGAACTTCGAAGGACAGAGCAAAAACACATTATTTTCAAGAGGAATCTCCTAGGATAGAAGTAGATATAGGTCCTCAAGTGGGAGGTCTAAGTATAAGGGTAGATCTAAATCTCCAAGAAATTTTGTAAAGATATGTTTCATATGTGGAAAATAAGGGCACTTCAAGAAGCAATGAAGATCCAAAAGTGTTGAGAAAGTGAAGGGATCTGAAGGTGCTCCCTCTACAGAAGAAAATACCTCCAAGGAAGAAGGAAAGGATGTGTACTTGGCTTCTTCAATCACACATGCAAATCATGAGGCATGGTTGGTTGTGTAACATTCCCAACATCCAACTGGGCTATGCCACGTAAAACAATTTGAACTGTATGCAAATTAAAACATATACACAAAGAATATATAAAACTCAAAACAGACAAATATATTATGTAAATGAACAAATTCATACAGAAATAACAGTAAACATATACATGCAGCATAGACAGGAAATACCCATAAACATAAATATAGGTATAAACCACATATAGGATAAACCCATAAAAATAAACACATAAATAATAATGCAGCATGTAATTTAACACACAATTGAAACTTATATTGGTAAAAATATCACCAACTATGTGTAGACCTTCCACGAACCTCCTAACCTTAGACCACATTGCTCATCACTCTCAGCAGTGGGTCACCCTCGAGATGGGACTAAACTCCATCCAGGTAAAGGGATTCCTAACCAATATGATGTATCATAGACAACAGGAAAGACCTTTTCACAGGTGCCAAATCAAACTAACAACCTATAGTCCCTCATTTCCCACATGCCTGTCCCACCCCAAGAAGTGTGCCCCTTCTCTTCTCAACAGTCCCTCGGTTTCCCCACTTCCCTTCCAGGGCTTCATCAACAAGTCGAACAGGAAGTCTGAGAGCCCTATAGTTGCAGTTTAGCACCTTCAGGAAATCAATTCCCAACAATTCTCTCACCTAGAGAGAATTTATCATGGGCTTGAAAACCCACCTCTTCAATATCCCACGGACTTGACAACCCATTTCTTTAGTCAAGCTCCCAAGATAACTAGGTACAGATACAGGTATTGGTATGAATACAGGTACATGTATAGGATGGTATCGAGGACAACTGAATGAGTTAGTGAATGATGATGGAATGAATGAATGGGAAATTGAACTAAATCCAAACTATATGTATGCATGTTCCTAACTTGACACTTGTCATGTTGGGAGCTACTTTGGCCCACTTTTCCCCATCCTTAGAACTTAGGATAAAATAATTATCCTACTTTATACTTTAAGGAATATTAATATAATATTCCTTTTTGGCTTAATCTCCCTAGATTATCCCTTTTCCTTAATGTTTAGCCCCCCCTTTCCATAACTAGTGGATTTTAGTCCCCCATGCTCTTTTATTGTGGTCGGTCTACACACAACGATGTATTTTATATTAATGATAAGACATATACAAAAATAGGCTCATTGGCCTTTATCATCTAGGCTCTCTAGCCTAATTCAACACATAAGCCTCCTAGCTTATAATAACTAGATCACCAGCCTATAAACACAACATATACACAATGGCTCCCTGGCCTCAAAATCATGTGCACTTAAGTTTGTTGGGCGCAATATCCTGGAATGTGTACACTTCATCATTTTAGTGCATAGTACATGTGTGCACTATACTATGGAAGATGCATACAAAAATGATATCAAACAACTCACCAGCTTAAGTAAATTTTCATTTACATTTACAATTGGGTTCAGCCTAGGGGTATTACAGGTTGACTTGAGTGCATCCTTTCCTATGACTCCCCACAAGGAGTGGGTCTGTGAATATGAAAGGTATGATGGATGTAATGTTTTCCTAGGTGATGACTCAATAGATAGAATCATAGGATGAGGAAAATTCAAGTTGAGGTTCATAGATGGAAGTATTAAAACACTACCTGGTTTTTTGCACATCCCAAGATTGGCCAGAAATTTGATTTCTGTAAGAAAAATGGATGATGCGGGGGTAAAAATGGTATTTGAAAAAGAAACCTGTAGGATGGTTTGAGGAGAAATGGTGTTACTAAAGGGAGTTCAGATTGGAACTCTGTATAAGATGCAAGGAATAACTATTAGTGATGGGTGTAATAGTTCCATTGTTCCTGATATTGGAGCATAAGAAGAAAAAAATCCTATAGTCTTTAGAGAAAAGGTTATGTTGTGGCATCAAAGACTAGAGAATATTGGAGAGAAGGATCTTTGACTACTACATGGTAAAGTTATGGTTGAAGGTATGTATAACTTCTCTATGGATTTTGATTTATGTGAACATTGTGTATATGGGAAGCAAAATCAGGTAAGATTCCCTTCTGGTGCAATGAGGGAAGAAGGAATTTTACAGCTAGTGCACAATGATGTGTTTGGACCTATTTCAGTTCCATCATTTGGAAAATATGTGTACTATGTTTCATTTATAGATGAATTTTATAGGAATACTTGGATATAATTTCTCGGGGAGAAATATGAAGTTTTGGCAGGTTTAAAGAGTTTAAGGCTATTGTTGAGAATCAAACAGAGAAAAGAATTAAGGTGTTGAGGACAGATAATGGTGGAGAGTTATGTGGGAATGAATTTGAAGAGTTCTGTAAGAAGTGTGGTAAATAAAGGAAGAAGAATACTCCATATACACCTCATCAAAATGGAGTTGCAGAAAGGATGAACAAGATGTTGATGGAAAAATCAAGGTGCATGCTCAGTGGTGTCGGGTTAGGGAAAGAATTATGGGCAGAGGAAATGGGTACTACATGTTACCTAGTCAACAGATCACCCTCATCATCACTAGATGACAAGAATATACAATAGGTATGGACTGGTAAGAAACCTTATCTCACACATCTCAAGGTATTTGGTTGTGAGGCCTATGTTCATGTTCCAAAGGAAAATAAGAGTAAGCTAGATATGAAGGCTGAAAAATGTATGTTTATTGGGTATAAAGATGGTATCAAAGGTTATAAGATTTGGAACCTAGAAACTAAGAAGGTTTTGTATAGCCAAGATGTGGTATTTAGATAAATGAAGGATATTGTCAAACATGAAGTCCTACCAAGTAAGGAATAACCAGAGAAAATAAAGTTTGATCCAAAGGATGATGAATCAAACTCTACAGAAGAACATGAATCATAAGAAAAAGATCACCATACTCCAATATTGAGGATATCAATGCAGAAGAAAATATATTGGAAATGTATACTCTATTATTGATGATGATCCTAGAACTATTAGGGAGGCATTGGATTCAAAGGATGGAAAACTTTGGGAAAATTCCATGGTTGAAGAAATGGCAGCCTTGGCTAAGAATGAGGCTTGGGATCTAGGGGAGTTGTACACTGGAAGAAATCCCATTGGAAACAAATGGGTATTTAAAAGGAGGCTGAATGCATAAGCAAAACTGGAGAAATACAAAGCTCGATTAGTAGCAAAGGGTTATTACCAGGTTGAGGTAATTTATTTTGTTGAGATTTTTTCTCCTATCGCCTTGTTAACTTATATTAGATTTATGATATCTGTTGTTGTTGCATTTTATTTTGAAGTTGAACAGATGGATGTGAAGAAAACATTCCTACATGTGGATCTGGAAGAATAAATTTATATGAAGCAGCCATAAGGATTTGTTGTGAAGGTAAAGAAGGAGCTAGTATGCAAGCTGAAAAAGTCCATGTATGGTTTAAAACAATCACCAAGGATGTGGCATCAAAAATTTGATACTTATATGTTGGGACTTAGCTTCACAAGAAGAAAAAAGGATCACTCCGTGTATTTTAAATTAATTGGTGATCATTTGATTTATTTGGTCTTGTATGTGGATGACATGTTGTTGATAGGAAACAACAAGGAGATTATCCAGGATGTAAAAACCCATTTGTCCTCTAAATTTGTGTTAGGGTCCTAACCCGCACATAGGTAGAGAAATATATTCAGATGTAATAAAGGCCAATATTAATAAGGCCTTTCAATAAAATAGAATAAGGCGGATGTAAGAAGACCTAATAGAAGCTTTCGCTTCTAGAAGTATCTTCCTCTAGCTGCTTCTCTTGATAGACATATTTAGTATAAATAAGGGTCAAGGGTATGAAAACCCAAGCTTGGAGATTATTGTAACAGAGTGCTGCTCGACTGGAGGTTTCCCCCTCGAAGAGGCCCGTGAACATTGCTTTCTGAATAAAAGTGTTATTTCTATTGTTGTTATTATATCATTTATGTGTTATTATGGAGATTATGTTGGTTATATTACTGTTATTCTTCCATTTCTAGCATTTTATTTCTATTCTTCATCCTTTTTATATCTGGTATTTTACAAGTGGTATCAAAGCACTTTCCTTGGCAGAAATTGTGGGAATTTTTTTCCAGGGTAGATATGTATTCCAACATCTTTAAGCCACAAAGATTTGTCCTTACGTGCATAAACCCGCGGTTGAGGGATTCATACATACAAGAAATACAAGTGGTTCTTAAGTGCACATCTGTTGGACACCCTTGTAACCCCTGTTGGTACCCCTTCGAGTGGTATCGCATTAGACAACACCTGTGTACAAATTGGCCTAGATTTCCTGAAGCCCTCTTTAGATAAACTAATCGGCCACCTGACTGCTATAGTGCCACCGATAAAAACACTCGGGAAGATACTCTCTAGTACCTGGGTAGTCGAGTAGTATGGCTAAGGGTATGGTCTATCCTCCTTAGTTAGTGCCCTCAGATATTGGGTCGAGTACTATCATTGGACCCCACATGTATATCAGAGAGCTATAGCACAGGGCAAACCCTTATCTGTAGAACCCTTGAATACCTAACCCTTGGGGGACAGAAACATAAACAAATTAAAACAGACAAGATCTGTTGCCGTGCAACTGTGTTCGGGTTGTCAAATCACTACACTTTTTATTACTGGTTAATCATTTGGGGATTTCATCGCTGCAGTATTCTTCAAACCGGAGTATAACTCTGCAGGTGTTAAAAAAAAAGTTTGGAAATTTTTCACCATTATTTGAGACCTATTCCATTGGATTCATCTCTTCACCCTTATCACATTCATCCATATCATTTTTCAGAAAAAAAATTTGACCCTGCCTGCCCCTTTTCAGTTCACCCATCCTCATGGTCCATACCCGTAGCCAAGACCTGGAAGCTCGCTTCAACACCTTGCAATCTGGTCTCCTCGAAGCCCAAAAAGAAGTAAAACAAATCAGTCCCAATGTTGCCCCCATCGATACAACCATCAATACAACCATAAATACAACCATGAGGTCCTCAATGGAGGAAGTCAAACAAGAACTGACCACCCATATTGAATATGCATTTGCATCACGTTGCACCAAACTGAAGATCCCCTGGATGACCCTTTCTCTGACGCACCTCCAAAGACTGAAGGTGAACATTCCTCCCATTCACATACCTTTCAGCACCATCGCTTTCAACGTGACCTACGCCTTCTACGGGTGGATGTGACCAAATTTGATGGCTTGGACCCCACTGGTTGGGTAACCCAAATGGAACATTATTTCTCTTTATACAAAATTACAGATGACTTGGCCAAACTCTGGTATGGTGTTCTCCATCTAGATCAAGAACATTGGCAATGGCGGCAATGGAGAAAAACTTCTCGTCAAGGGTATATTGCTTGGACCCAATTTGTGACTGAGCTTTATGAATGCTTTGACACTAACACCAACCATTTGGGCCATTTGACAAAGTTGAAACAATCAGGAACAGTAGAAGACTTCATAGCTGCCTTAGATCACCTGGATTTTCGAACAGAGGGCATGATTGATGCTTTCTTTCGAGAGTGTTTTATCAGTGGCCTCAAGGAGGAGATTCGGGCCCATGTCCTCATGGCTCGACCCTCAATCTGGGTGGAGGATACTAAAATAGATAAAGAAGCACAACAGGTTGTATCCTCTCAAAACCAAAAACCCTCCTTTATCCCTCGCCCTAAACCCATAAATCTCACTACTCCCTCCGCCCCATTAAAGATCCAAAAATTGACCAGGGTTGAAATGGTTGAATGCCAACTCAAAGGTCTTTGTTATAATTGTGATGAAAAATATTTCCCGGGCCACAAGTGTAAGGAACAAAATATTTTTATGGCCATATCTGAGGATGTTTCAAAAGAGGATGTTGAAACTCCCCTTGTTTCTAAGTCACCTGAAATCACTGACATAACCCCTCCCTCAGACCCTCCTGAAGTGGAACGGGTCATTTCCCTCAATGCTCTCACTGGCTTCTCCGCTCCCTAAACCCTCAAGTTAATTGGTTACATCAAGCATCAGGAGGCCATCATTCTGGTTGATAGTGGAAGCACCCATAATTTTATTCATCACCGCATTGCCTAAGAAACTCATTGCTACATCCATGCCGTCAACAATTTCCAAATCATGATTGCCAATGGTGGTTCAATGAAATGTGGAGGGTGCTGTGAAAATGTTCATCTCCAAATCGGTGACTAACACCTCAAATCCCATATGTTTTCTATCGACATGGGCGGTTGTGACATTGTGTTGGGTGCAGACTGGCTAAGGACTTTAGGTCCCATTCTCATGGATTTTAAGGAATTAACCATGCAATTCGACCAGGAAGGCCACTAATATAAATTTCGAGGCATCATTGTTGGTTCACCTGAGGTCATTAGTTCCCATTGCATGGAAAAGATGATCAAAAAGGTCATTCTGGTGTCATTTCCCAACTCCATGCCATACAAGCAACAAAGACACCCCTGATGTCACAAGACCTCCAAGCCCTCCTTTCTAAACATCAAATGGTATTTTCCACTCCCCAAGGAATCCATCCTTCCTGTGATGTTCATGATCATTCCATTCCCCTTGTACCCGAAATCCTTCCTCCCAATATCCATCCGTATTGCCACCCCTTTTCACAAAAAAAAATGAAATTAAGAAAATGGTCCAGGAACTCCTTAATGCAGGCGTTATCCTCCCTAGTATGAGCCCTTACTCTTCTCCTATAGTCATGGTCCTGAAGAAAGAAGGTTCTTAGAGAATGTGTCGTGACCTCTGTGCCCTCAACAAATTGACCATTAAAGACAAATTTCTCATTCCTATATTTGATGACCTCCTGGATGAAATGAGTGGCTCCCAATTCTTTACTAAACTTGATCTTCACTCGAGCTATCACCAGATACATATGAAAGAGGAAGACATTCCCAAGATGTCCTTTCAAACTCATGAGGGCCACTATGAGTTTTTGGTCATGCCCTTTGGCTTGTGTAATGCCCCCTCCACCTTCCAAAGCCTCATGAATCATGTCTTCTGTCCCTTTCTCCGTCATTTTGTCTTAGTTTTATTTGATGATATCCTTATCTATAGCAAAACCTAGATAGACCATCTTACTCATGTGGATCGAGTTCTCCATCTACTTTCTCAGCACCAACTTTTCCTAAAACAGTCTAAATGTGCTTTTGGTGCCTCAGAAGTAGAATACTTGGGTCATATAGTTGGAAAGGATGGCGTCAGGGTGGATCCGAAAAATATTAAAGTTATGCAAGACTAGCCGCACCCAAAGACTCTCAAAAGCTTGCGTGGATTTCTGGGCTTAACAGGGTATTATCGCAAGTTTGTTAAGAATTATGGAAATATTGCAACACCTCTCACTGCTTTCCTCAAAAAGAACTCTTTCACTTGGACTCCAGCCACTACTCAATATTTTCAAACCTTGAAGATGGCCATGTGCACCACTCCAGTTCTGGCCCTTCCTGATTTCACAAAGAACTTTGATCCGGATTATTTTTGGCACAAAATGAGAGCGGAGATATAATAAAGAAATACACAGAGATATCGCATATATCCAGTAATATAACATAAATATATCAGAGATGCAACCATAAAAATAGAGATACAGTAATACACGATTTCTATTAATGAAAGAAATGTACAGAGACTATAAAAATACAGAGTGAAAGACTCGCTAGAATGGTGGCAGCTTATCTCTGAGAAGAGATGTGACGGCTACTCGCATTCGCAAGAAGATGGTTACAATGAGGCTCTGGAGGCCTTTTTACAATAATGAGGAATTCCAAAAGTCCTAGACATCCAAAAACCTAACCCTAGGAGATGAAGCGCCAAAAGTCATGTGGGCCCCGTTTGGGTAAGTTGGTGCATCAACTTCCCAGGGTCGTAACTTTTGCATACGATCTCAGTTTTAGGCGTGTGATAGCTCATTGGAAAGGTATCGTTGAGGATATTCATTTTGGGGGCTCAATTATATCTTCAGGTATCATTGATAACCTCGATCTCGAAAAAACTTCATTTAGGTCCTCAAAATGGCCCCGGAAGTTAAAAACTGCTAAAAATAGTAAATTGCCAAAATGGCCAGAAAACTATTTTGAGCCATTTGGAAAAGGTGGGTGGCCCTCGATATCCACCTAGATCAATCCTCCCTCCTTAGGAAGCAATGGTATCCATTGCGTTGAGTTCCCGGGGGAGAGGGAAAAGCATTTATTGAATCTGCATCTTGGTGAGTTGCTCGTCTTGCTGGAGAAGTCACCCTGCTTAGTTTGTGGAAATCTGTCATGAACCTGTGGCTGGAAGGTTTGGACCTTTTTAACCAGTCTGGCTATTTTAGATGACTATGTGCAGAAGGAATCTTCATGCTTTGCTGCAACCTTGT
>ML788796.1:433881-452712 GCA_009831015.1 Picea engelmannii
GAAACAACATGATGTATACTATCCATTCATGGGTGTTGTATATGCATGTGCATTTTCCTTCATGTCCAAATACCTTTATCAATCTTGCGGTCCAAAACCCATGACTAGGGTTGACATCAATGACAACAATCAATCGTCCAACACCTTTCACACTCGTTAAATTGGATTTGAAAGGTCATGGGTCTTAGTTAAGTTCTTTTCTGACTTGTTATAAAAAATAGAAAAGATTGCAGAGTGAAGTTGTCTTTTTCACACTCGCAAATTGGATTTGAAAAAACATCTATTTGGCACAAGTTTACCCATTTTTTACACCAAGTATACTAAAAGAAATAAAAAAGGATATTTTTTGGTGTTAAGTTGTGATTGCATCTCATGCCCTTGCTTGCAGTATTAAGCCTTTAGCCGGTTCTCGCTTTGCGTTATAAATTGTTGCCTAAGAAATTTTTGCATCCTCAACCAAGCAGAGCCTTGTTTATATCCTTCACAATTTGACACCCTATACCTTGGAGGGAACATCACCCCGAGTGTCCATCTCCCGCATGCATTTCCTTGCATTGAGCATAGGTACGTTCCATTGCTGGAACTAGTTTTTCTTACTTGCGACACTTGTTTCCTCCTATGTATCATAGCATTAATTTCTTATGAAAAAACAAAAAAGACAAGCAGGAAGGGAGTACTATATTATAATTGGCAGCAGTCGTGTCACCTTTGAACAAAGCACAAAATTATTGAGTCCTCATGTCATCATAATTTTGGGTTTAGCATGGCCTTAGGAAGATGATCTCGTTACATATTTTTCTCTACTGACTGGTTACTCTTCTAGTCCTTATAGAGAACATTATTGATGCCTTCTGCCTCTAATAGTTACATCATTGAGTCTATGCTGCCAGATTCTACCACATGTCTCATGCTCTTGTTCAAAGGAAGTCTATCAACCTGTGTCAGCCATTCCTTAGAACTCTTGACTTTGCATGTCGTCCATACCTTCAATTTGTCTCAGAATCACATGATACTATGGTCTTATCATGCACCCTTTCCCTACTTTCATCATTGATAGGTCACCTTGAACCAAACAATCAACATTTTATCATTATTCATTGACTGGGTGGTTTCCCTTGTGTTCAACGGAAAGACATCTATTCACACTTTGGGATTCATGCAGTGTCTTGGATGCCATTAGCCTTATTGGTGGTATCCTTTCCTTTGTCAATAGTTTTCATCATTGGCTGCTATTCAGAGGGTATTTTTCGTATACCGCTTGCATTTGGTACACGCAAAATATGCACAGGATTGTTGGTTCGTGAACATGTTCTTCATCTGATCTCCACCAAATCATGAAGCTCCTAATTTTTTCCTCATGATGATTGATGAGAGATGCCTTAATGCTCTCCTTTCAGCGGATCTCTTTCCATCGACTTCATCTCATTTATTCTGGATATGGAACCTAGAGTTTTATGAGTACCTTGAGGCTTGCAGTCATTAGTGGCAGGCTCTCTCACCATTGACAGATGGGAATACATAAATGTCTCCTGATCAATGGATTCCTCAAGTGTTAGACCTCGAATCCTTTAGTCACACTTGTAGGAATGTACTCGATGCCTTGATACCTACTTTCAATATTGGTAGGTTGTCTTGCATTTGTTAACGGTATACCTCCATGATTGGTAATCAAACAATGTCTCATTATGTTCAACCTCAACTCCTTTATTCACATAATGTAGACTTGCACCCTTGGCGGATAGTGTAGAATACTTGAAGACATCACTAAGTGGCCGCATATTTTCTAAGTTGTTTCTTCCCTTTCATGGACCAACACCTATTTGACTTCAGTGATAATGGGAGATGAGATTGTACTCCATGGTATACAAATATTTTCATATTGATTTTGAGACTAGTTTCACTAGTCCTTGTTCGTGACTATGACATCTTTTGGCATGCAACCACATTTGTATTTTCCTATTCATGGCCACAGAAAATTGTTTGGTATATTTTCCACATGGATCTACATTGTATTCTTGGCTGCCATGTATGCAAAGTCAGTACATAATGTAATGAGCAATTGAGTTCGTCCAGCTGGTTCTCTACCACTCAACTTCTTAGTTATTTATAATGTATTTTGGCCATCGCAAATACTCCTGTGATCTCACACATTAGGGGGCATCTGTTATAGCAAGATTTGCCTCACCATTTCTATCTTGCACATAGGGCCTTTTTCCATTTCCCTATGCAGACTTGTCATCCCTTTTGATGAATCCAGAACCAAAAATATACATTTTTCCACATATATGCTCCCTATCTGCTATACAAGATGCGTATATGCTGGCTGATCCACTACAACCCATGTACCTCAGGATTTTTGCCAGAAAATACAAAAATGAAGTCAGGTTTCCATGTCACGATAGGATATCTCTGATCCTTGGCCTTCCATATACTAGAAACATTCCAACTCGGCCCTTCGGTTGCATCCTGAAGGCTATAAAATCACAATTCTGAGCCATGGAAAAGAAGAGAAAACATTCAACTTTGAGAGAAAAGTTACTATGGAGAAATTACTTCATATTGAGTCTGCATCCCTTTGTCCCTCAAGTCTAAACATAGTGTTCAACCCCCAAGCTCTTTCCCTATTGTTGAGAGGACCTCATTGCCTCTTTCCTATGAGATTGCCTTTGGTGGAGGATTGAAGTGGTGGAGACCCGGTTGGAAGGAACTTGGTTTCTTGGTTTCGAACCATGCCGACACATAAGTTTGTAATGTTGTAACTTTTGCTGATCAATTATTAATAGAAATACTCCTTTCCCGTCCTATTGGTATATTGAAAATATATGATTATTATCCATGGGCATGTTTGTAAAGTTTATTAATGGATTATTCTATCTAATGTGCTAACCCCTTTATATCATCACTATGTACTTTCTCTACTTGTTTGTTGAGAACTTATTGCAGGTATAAAGCTTTGGGTCAAAGTGCTCAATGGTGGAACATCGTCGGATGTTGGATCGAGGTAGGCGTCTTTCTTATCTTGCACATTAGTTTATATAGCATATGTTGGAATCAATTTGATTTCTGCAGTCATACCTGTCTGTTGTGGTTTACCCTTGGCCATAGAGAGTTTTTCCCTTGTAACATATCTATTACTGATGATGATCCCAGAGCTGTCAGGGAATCAATGAATTCAAAGGATAGTGAACTCTGGAAGAAGGCCAGGATTGAAGAAATGGATGCCTTGGATGAGAATGAGGCATGGGATTTAGTTTAGTTTCCAGTTGAAAGAAAATATGTTAGTATAAAATGGTTGTTTAAGAAGAAGTTTAATGCAAAAGGAAAAGTGGAGAAATACAAAGATTGGTTAGTAGCAAAAGGTTATTCCCAGGTAGAGGGAATTGACTTTGGTGATATTTTTTCTCAAGTTGCAAATTTAATTTCTATTAGATTTCTTGTATATATTGTTTTATTTTTAATATTGTAGTGGAACAGATGGATGTGAAGACATCATTCCTACATGGGGATCTAGAAGAAGAAATCTACATGAAGAAACCATAAGGCTTTGTAGTGAAGGGAAATAAAGAGTTGGCCTGTAAGCTAAATAAGTCACTATATGGTCTGAAGCAATCACCTAGGATGTGGTACCAAAATTTTGACACATACATCCTTGTATTCAGATTTGTGAGAAGTAGGGTTGATCATTGTGTATATTCCAAGAAGGTTGGTAATCACTTCATTTATATAGTGTTGTATGTTAATGACATGTTGCTGGTAGGAAATAACATGGATGTTATCAAGGAGGTGAAATCACAACTATCCTCCAAATTTGACATGAAGTATCTCGATGTTTCTAACTTCATTATGGGAATGGAGATTAAAAGAGATCGTGCAAACATGAAACACTGGTTGAATCAGAGAAAATATGTTGAGACGATATTGCAGCGGTTTAATATGCATGGAAGTAAAATGGTCAAGGTTCCTATTCCTATAGGTGTAAATTTATCTACAGATCAGTTTCCCAAGACACATGAAGAAGAAGAGGACATGTCCCATGTTCCGTATGCCAGTGCAGTTGGCAGTTTGATGTATGCAATGGTCTGTACAAGACCGGACATTGCACATGTAGTAGGATTTTTGAGCAGGTATATGCCAAAACTAAGGAAGGATCATTGGAAAACAGTAAAGAGGGTCTTCAGGTACTTGCGTGGAACTACCAATTATGGATTGTGCTACCAAGGAAGACCATGATTGGACAAAGTGTTGGACATACATGGTTTTTTTTATGTAGACTAGGTTGGATATGTAGATCACTAAAGGTATACAAGTGGGTATGTGTTTAACCTATTTGGAGGAGAAATCAGTTGGATGAGAAAAATACATGCTATAGTAGCACTCTCAACTACAAAAGATGAATACATGGAAGACACTCATGCAAGCAAGGAAGTAGTATGGTTATAGATATTGTGTTCAACTATTGGGTTGGTACAACAAGTAATGAGATTAGATTGCAACAATCATAGTGCAATCTTCTTGGAAAAGAACCCTTCTTATCATTCAAAGACAAGGCATATTGATGTTCAGTATCACTTTGTGAGAGACATTGTTGAAGAAAAGAAGGTGTTGTTGGAAAAGGTTGATACTTTGAAGAATGTTGCAAATTCATTGACAGATTCTGTGAGTATAGAGAAGTTCTCATGGTGTACAGTAACAATAGGAATTGTTTCCCTGGATTGTTGACTATGTAATCCTGTGAAACCATGTATGCAAAGGAAACAACAAGTGGGAGAATTTTGGGTATGTGTTATATTCTTTGCATGTGTGTGTGGGAGTGTCATATTTGACAAGTGTGTCTAACGATCCCAAATTCTTTGGCCGTTTGTGTCATGTGCGTCGGGTGCTTTCCTGGGGGGGGGAGGATTGCCCCCCCTGGTTACGCACAACATTATCCTCCAGGATACCCCTAGGGGGGGGGGGCACGATTGGCCCACCCTGGTTACGTGCAGTGTTCGGCTCTAGGCCAGTGCCCCAAAATTGTTTTTGGGTGTTTTTTTCTATTTTAGCAGATTTTTCTATTTTTAGCGGTTTTCTAAATTAATCCTAGATTAAGGTATTAGGGTTTTGGTAGCTACAAAATACCTAAAGTATTGTATATATTGTATCGTGAATGGTAAAATTAATACAATGAAGAGTTGAAAGGTGTGGCACCAAGGAAGGATGGTTTTCTCTTGGTTAAGTGTTTCCAACGTAAATCTTTGTGTATTGTATGTATGAGCCATTGATTAATTTATGTTTTTCTTAGGAGAATTTGTACACATTGATTTAATTCACAGGTTTAAAACTTACAAGTTTCTCTCACCATCGACAGTTGGGAATACATCAATGTCTCCTGCTCGATGGATTCTTCAAGTGTTCGACCTCAACACCTTTATTCACACTTGTTGAATGTAATTGGTGGTTTGATGTCTACTTTGATCATCAGTAGGTCATCTCATGTTTTTTAACGGTATACCTCAATGATTGGTAATCAAATGAAGTGTCATTGTGTTCAACTTCAACTCCTTTATTCATGCAATGAAGACTTGCACCATAGGCTACTAGTGTAGAATACCTCCAGTTCATAGTAGAAATACCTCATACATGTTGTTGTCTTTCATCGTACTAGTACCTATATGACTTCAATTATCATGGAAGATCAAATTGTACTTCATTGTATACATATATCTTCAGTTGATTTTCATACCGGACTCCACTTTGTCTTGTTTGTGACCTTAACCTCCTATGATGTATATTTTAACCTTGTACAATATTTTACCAGCATGAATTTTTTCAATAAAAGAAAATAAAAGATACAATGGAAAGTACAAACATTACACATATATTTTTCTCCTGTAAACCCATACTGGGAAAACCATCATATTCTATATTCATCCATATCATACAGTGTTTACAATACAATATACATATAGGATCCAGTGGCATCCAAAACCCTAATCCAATGACCTGGATTAATAAACAACCCTAATTCCTTAACCTAAAATAGAAAACCATCAGCGAAAAACCATGTGTCGAAAAACCACCCATAAATAGACACGAAAACCATAAATATAGCACATATCCAACATTCTCCCACTTCTTGTTTTCTTTGCATACAAGGCATTACAAGGTTACATAGTCAACAATCTAGGGAAGTAATGCCCATAGATCCTCTACACAAGACAACTTCTCATTGCTCACATATTTTGTCAATGAATCTGCAACATTCTTCAAAGTGTCCACCTTCATCAACAAAACCTTGTTTTATTCAACCATGTCTCTCACAAAGTCATATTGAACATCAATATGATTTGTATTTGAATGATAAGTTGAGTTATTCGCCAGAAAAATTTGTTAGAGATCTAACCCCTCACATAGGTAGAATAATATATTCTAATATAATAAAGGTCAATATTAATAAGGCATAGCAATATGAAAGAATAATTCCAATGTAAGAATACCTAATATAAGCTTCCTCTTCTATAAGGATCTTCCTCTAGATGGTTCTTTTGATAGAGATATTTAGTATAAATAAGAGTTGAGTGCATGTGAACTTTTGTCTTGGATATTATTTTAATATAGCTCTGCTCGACTGGAGGTTGCCCCCTCGAAGAGGCAAGTGAACATTGCTCTAAATAATCAAAGTGATATTTATGGTGTTATTATTTTATCACTTTGGTATTATTGTGGTGTTGTTATGGTTATATTGTTGTTCATCTGCCATTTCTAGCATTTTATTTCTATTCAACATAATTTTTATATATGGAATATTATAAGTGGTAACGGAGCACTTTCCTTGGCGAAAAATTGTGGGTTAATTTTTTTTTAGGGTAGATACGTATTCCAACGTCTTTAAGCTAAAAAGATATGTCATTACGTGCATAAACCCATGGTTGGGGATTCATACATGCAAGAAATACAAGTGGTACTTAAGCTCACATCTGTTGGCCACCCATGAAACCCTTGTTGGTACCCCTTCAAGTGGTAGCGCATCAGACAACACTTGTATACAGATTGACCTAGATTTCCTGAAGCCCTCTTTATATAAATCAATCAGTTTTTTGACTGCTATAGTGCCACTGAGAACAACACTCGGGAAGATACTCTCTAGTACCTGGGTAGTCGGGTAGTATAGATAAGGGTACGGTCTAGCCTCCTTAGTTGGTGCCTTGAGCTATTGGGTCGATTACTACTGTTGTACCTCACACGTATATCAGAGAGCTATAGCACAGGGAAAACCCTTTTCTGTAGACCCCTTGAATACCTAACCCTTGGGGTCAGAAGCTAAAAAAAAAGAAAAAAAAAGAACAACAACACAGACAAGATCTATTGCCGCGCAACTGTGTTTCCTACATTCGAGTTGCCAAATCACTACACATTTCTTCCTTATTAATAATTTAGTCATTTCATCACTGTAGTATTCTTAAGATCGAAGTATTCCATTGGATTTCTCTCTTCTCCCTTATCACATTCATACCTATCATTTTTCAACAATTTGTTTGACCCCACCCGCCCCTTTTCGGTTCCCTCGTCATCATGGCCCATACCCGTAGCCAAGAATTGGAAGCTCGCTTCAATACCTTGCAATCTAATTTCACTGAGAACCAACAAGAAGTGAGAAAATTCAGTGCCAATATTTTCACCATCAATAAAAACATGAATTCCTCCATCGTCGCCTCAATCATGGAACTCAAACAAGACATTACTACCCATCTTGAAACTGTCACTACGATGATCTGCACCAAGATGCATATCCCTACAAATCCTCCCTTATCTAACCCACCTTTACATACCGAAGTTGAAACTTCCTCTCATTCCCATAATTTTCAGCCCCATCACTTTCAGTGTGACCTACGCCTTCCGCATGTGGATGTGACCAAATTTGATGGCTCGGATCCCACTAGATGGGTAACTCAAATGGAACATTATTTCTCTTTGTATGACATTACAGATGAGTTGGAAAAACTCTGATATGGTGTTCTCCATCTAGATCAAGAATGTGGGCAATGGTGGCAATGGAGAAAAACTTCCCGCCAAGGGTATATTTCTTGGACACACTTTGTGGTAGAGATTTATGAATGCCTTGACACTGAAACCAACCATTTAGGCTGATTGACAAATTTGAAACAATCTAGCACAGTGGAAGACTTCATAGCTTCTTTTGAGCGATTGGATTTTCATACAGAGGGCATGTCTGATGCTTTTTTCTGAGAATCTTTTATCAGTGGCCTCAAGGACGAGATTTGTGCCCATGTCCTCATGCTTCATACTCAAAGTTGGGTGTAGGATACTAAAAGAGCTAAGGAAGCACAAGAGGTTGTCTCTTCTCAAAACCAAAAACCCTCCTTTATTCATCGCACTAAACCAATAAATCATACTCCTCCTTATACTCCACTAAAGATCCAAAAATTGACTAGGGATGAAATTTTTGAATGCCAACTCAAAGGCCTTTGTTATAATTGTGATGATAAATATTTTTTGGGACATAAGTGTAAGGAACAAAATATTTTTATGGCCATATTGAAGGATGTTTTAGAAGAGGATGTTGAAGCTCCCCTTATTTCTATGTCACCTGAATCCACAGAAATAACCCCTCCCTCAGACCCTCTCGAAGTAGAACCGGTCATTTGCCTAAATGCTCTCGCTGGCTTCTCTGCTCCTTAAACCCTCAAGCTAATTGGTTGCATCAAGCATAGGAAGGTCATCATTCTTGTTGATAGTGGAAGAACCCATAATTTTATTCATCTCCATATTTCCCAAGAAACTAATTGCTATATCCATGCAATCAATAATTTCGAAATCATGATTGCCAATGGAGGGTCCATGAAATGTGGAGGGCATTGTGAAAATGTGCATCTCCAAATTGGTGACTACCACGTGAAATATCAAATGTTTTCTATAGACATGGGAGGTTGTGACATTGTGTTGGGTGTAAACTGGCTAAGGACTTTGGGTCCCATTCTCATGGATTTTAAGGAATTAACCATGCAATTCGACCAGGAGGGCCAACAATATAAGTTCCTAGGCATCACAGCTAGTTCCCCTGAGATCATTAGTTCCCATTGCATGGAAAATATGCTCAAAAGAGGTCATTCTGGCGTTATTTCCTAACGCCATGCCATACAAGCAACTAAGACACTCTCTGTGTCGTAGAACCTCTAATCCAATCTCTCTAAACATCAAGTGGTTTTTTCCACTCCCCAGGGAATCCATCCTTCCTGTGGTGTTCATGATCATTCCATTCCCCTTGTTCCAAGAAGTCTTCCTCAATATATCTATCCCTATCATCACCCCTTTCCCAAAAAAAATGAAATTTAGAAAATGGTTCAAGAATTGCTCAACGCAGGTGTTATCCACCCTAGTACGAGACCCTAATATTCTCTTATGGTCATGGTCCTTAAGAAATAAGTTTCTTGGTGCATGTGTCTTGAATTCCGCACTCTCAACAAACTCACTATTAAAGACAAATTTCCCATTCCTGTCATTGATGACCTCTTGGATGAATTGAGTGGTGCTCAATTATTTGCTAAACTTGATATTCATTTTGGCTAATACTAGATCCGTATGAAAGAGGCAGACATTCCTAAGACTACCTTTATAACTCATGAGGGCCACTATGATTTTTTGGTCATTCCCTTTGGATTGTGTAATGCTCCCTCCACTTTCCAAAGCCTCATGAATCATTTCTTCTGCCCTTTTCTCCGCCATTTTTTCTTAGTTTTCTTTGATGATATCCTCATCTATAACAAAACTTGGGCATACCATCTTGCTCATGTGTATTGAGTTCTCCATCTACTCTCTCAGCACTAACTTTTCACAAAACAATCTAAATGTGCTTTTGGCACCTCAGAAGTTGAGTACTTGGTTCAGCTCATTGGCAAGGCCAACGTCAGGGTGGATCTTAAAAAGATTGAAGCTATGCAAGACTGGACTCAGACAAAGACTCTCAAAAGGTTGCATGGATTTCTGGTCTTAACAGGTTATTATCACAAGTTTTTTAAGAATTATGGAAAGATTGCGACACCTCTCATTGCACTCCTTAAAAATAATTCTTTCACTTGGACTCCAACAGCTTCTCAGTATTTTCAAACCTTGAATATGGCCATGTGCACCACTCCATTCCTGACCCTTCCTGATTTCACAAAGACCTTTTTCCTAGAATGTGATGCTTCAGGGAAAGGAATTGGCGATGTCCTTATGCAAGAGGGTTGACCTTTGGCCTTTACCAACAAACAACTGTCTGAGCGAAATTTGGGAAAATCAATCTACAAAAAGGAAATGTTGGCTATTTTGCATGTTGTTGATCTTTGGCGCCCTTATCTATTGGGGCAACACTTCCAAATTAAGACAGATCATCAAAGCCTCAAGTATTTTCTGGAATAATGCATTTCCTCCCTAGAGAAACACAAATGGGTGACTAAGATCTTTGGATATGATAATGAGATCATTTACAAGAAAGGAAAAGACAATGTCATTGCCGATGCACTTTCCCAAAAATATGAAGATGAAGGGTCCCTTTTTTCTCTCTCCTTCATTGTACTAGATTGGCTCCAAGTTGTTCGTCGGGAATGGCTACAAGATCCCAAAAGTTCACATCTGATACAACAATTGCAGTGCAATTCTCTAGTTTCCCCAGGGTACTCTTGGCTCCCTGATGAGCTTCGATACAAAGGCTATTTGTATTTAAGTCAACAGTCAAAACTTAAAACCACGGTACTTTCTGAGCTTCATGCTACACCCATAGTTGGGCACTCCAAGTTTACCAAAACCTATGATAGGTTCAAACGTTCCTTTTTCTCTGATGGTATTAAACAAGGCATTCATACTTTTGTGGCTAAATGTGATGTGTGTCAATGAAACAAGGGAGAAACAGTCAAATCTCTTGGCACACTAAAACCGATTCTGATTCCACCTACTATTTGGAGGGATATCTCTATGGATTTTATTGTAGGCTTACCTAAAGTAGGAAATAAATCAGTCATCATGGTGGTAGTTGATCGTCTTTCCTGTTATGCTCATTTATGTGCTCTTAAACACCCATTTACAACATCCGTTGTGGCTCAACTTTTCAAGGATCAGGTCTTCAAGCTTCATGGCATGCCACATTCTATTGTTTCTGATCGTGACCCAACTTTCACCATAAATTTTTAGTAAGAACTGTTCAAGCTACAAGGTACCCAATTGCATCTCTGCACAACTTATCATCCCCAGATTGATGGTCAAACTGAAGTTGCCAACAAGTGTTTGGAAACATATTTTAGGTGTTTTGCCTCGGAAAATCAAAATTAGTGGGCTCAACGGTTACAACTAGTTGAATGGTGGTACAACACTTCATACCATACAGCTACCCACATGACTCCTTTTGAAGTGGTATATGGACAAAATCCACCTTCATTTCTCTCATATTTTCTAGGTGTATTGAAGGTCCAGGCGGTTGACCAAACGCTTACAGTTCGAGAGGATATTCTCCGTACCCTCAAAGATAATTTGGTCATGACCCATAATCACATGAAGTAACAAGAAGATCAAGGTCCCTCTGAATGTCAATTTGCAGAAGGGGATCAAGTGTTTCTTAGTCTGCAACCTTACAAGAAAAATTCCCAAGAAACCATTGTCAGAAACTGGCACCCAAATTTTATGGTCCTTATACCGTTCTCAAGTGTGTGGGATAGGTGGCCTATCAGTTAGCATTGCCCAGTCATTCTAAGATCCATCCTATTTTTCATGTTTCCTTCTTAAAGAAGGTGATTGGAACTAAGTGCCAAACTCAAACCAACCTTCCCAAGTTGGATGAAGAAGACTCCATTTGGCTACAACCACAAGTAGTTTTGGACCAACATGAGCGTCATCTGCGTCAATGAACCATCAAGGAAGTGTTAGTCCAATAGAAAGATACAACTCTAGTAGATGCCACTTGGGAACCAACTACCATTCTGTAGTAATTTCCACATCTCAAGCCTTGAGGACAAGGTTGTTTTTAAGGGGGAGGACATGTTAGGGACCTAAACCCTCATGTAGGTAGAATAATATATTTCGATGTAATAAAGGTCAATATTAATAAGGCCTAGAAATAAGAAAGAATAAGTCCTATGTAAGAAGACCTAATAGAAGCTTTCGCTTCTAGAAGGATATTCCTCTAGATGGTTCTTTTGATAAACATATTTAGTATAAATAGGAGTAGAGGGTATGAGAACTTTTGTCTTGGATATTATTGTAATAGAGCTTTGCTCGAGTGGAGGTTTCCCCCTCGAAGAGGCAAGTGAACATTTCTCTCAGTAATCAAATTTCTCTTTCTAGTGTTATTCTGGTATCATTTTTGTATTATTGTGGTGTTTTTCTGGTTATATTTTTGTTCATCTGCCATTTCTAGCATTTTATTTTTGTTCTTCATACCTTTTATACCTAGAATATTACAAAATTGCACTCTGACTATAACAATCTATCCTTAAATCTTGTTGTACCAACCCAATACATGAACACAATCTTTGTAACCATATTGCTTCCTTGTTTGCATTAGTGGCTTCCGTGTATTCAGATTCTGTAGTTGAAAGTGCCACTACAGACTGTCTTTTGCTCATCCAATTGATTTCTCCTCCAAACAAGTTAAACATATACCTGCTTGTAGATATCCTATGATCCAGATCTCCAGCCTAGTATTCATCCAAAAAGACATGTATGTACAAAACTCTGTCCAATCCTGGTCTTCCTTGGTAGCACAATCCATAGCTAGAAGTTCCATTCAAATACCTAAAAACCATCTTTATTATTTTTCAAATCTCCTTCCCTAGTTTTTACATATACCTGCTCAAAAATCCCATTTCACGTGCAATGTCCAGTCTAGTAAATATCATTGCGTACATCAAACTTCCAACCACACTCACATATGGAACACGAGACATGTCCTCCTCCTCGTCCTGTGTCTTGGAACACTGATCTGTAGATAAATTTACACCTACAAGAATAGGGACCCTTATTGGTTTTCATTCATGCATATTAAACCTCTACAATATTGTCGCGACATATTTTCTTTGATTTAACTAGAGTTTCATGTTTTTCCGATCTCTTTTAATTTCCATTCCCAAAATGAAATTTGCAGCACCAATATCCTTCATGTCAAATTGTAATATACCAGATATAAAAAGTATGCAGAACATAAATAAAATGCTAGAAATGGCAGAATAACAGTAATATAACCAACATAATCTCCACAATAACACATAAATGATATAAGAACAACAACATAAATAGCACTTTGATTTAGAAAGAAATGTTCACGGGCCTCTTCGAGGGGAAACCTCTAGTCGAGCAGTTCTTTGTTACAATAATCTCCAAGCTAGGGTTTCCATACCCTCTGTTATCACTCCAGGAAACTCTCCTAGGCTGTAAGTCAGAGATGCTTGGTAACTTAATCCTTTTGGAAACTATTTTCTCAATAATAGGTGTGGGTTTGGATCAAGATGAATATCATAACCTCTGGATTGTATTCTCAAGACAGTCTTAACTATACTCATGCAACACAAGGCCTTCAAGAGCTATTCTCATATAGGTTTGTATAACAAATGGATAAGAAAACTAATTAGTTAACCAAAAAATACATAAACCATATATATGATGGGTCAACACACTAGCCAAAGATGCTTATGATTCTTGCTTAACAATCAAAAGTAAGATGACAGTTACCATAGGATCATTAAACAGAGACAAAAGAACTAATTCCACTCATAAGCATAGACAAAGATGAAAGAAGGTCTGACAGTAACAAATGAAAGAATCTTGCAGGATGATATATTAAAGAAAGTGTCTTTTATACAAAACAGTAGAATATAGAACTCAAAATCGAACCCCTTGGTGCTTCAAATGTCTTTGGATTTATAGCCTTACAAGATGAAATATAGATCCTTGAAAGATGGATTAGATTTTCTAAAAATAGTCAAACCAAACAAGTGTAGGATGAGATCCTATAAAAATGGATCTAGAATGAATCCTCATAGGAAATTCGAATTTGCCACCTTTGGCAAAAAGACAGTTTTTTTTGCTCATCAACTAGGTCACCATTTTCACTTTTCCACCTTATTAAACATTGAATACATCAATATAAAACATTAAATCTGATGTATTTAATTATTATGCATCTTTAGAAACCAACCTCAAAAGATTTGGTTGAGAAAAAGTCAAATCTGTACAAAAATATGACCTCGCTGCCATGTACAAGTTTCGGTAGTTAAGAGGACCTATTAACTACCAAAAATCTATGCTTTCGGTAGTTAAGAGAGGCAAAATCTAGGCTTGTTAACCACCAAAACCTGTAACTTTCGAAAAATGAATCTGTAGCGAATAAACTTGCATGAGAATCGCAATGACTCGGCTTCTATTCCATGAATCCTTGTCCTTCATGAAAAACAAATCGAGGACTTCGATCATTCAACCAAATTTGTTGCCCATGCATTCTTTGTCTCTAAAATCAAACTCTTCCAAAACTTGACATGCTTGATGAACTGGAAGCTCTGATTTCAGTGAAATACCTCGATCTCTTCAATAACACCTTGCTCCTAGCATCTCAGTGGATACGTTTGGATCCTGCATGTCTTGCTCACGATCTGGAAATTGTCTATTGTCTTCATTTTCTTATGGGACATATCACACAATCCTGATATGTGTGGATGAAATAGCCATTTACAAATGCCACCACTCTCAGCGTATTGATGAACCGTAGTGCATGATAGGCTGATGCTTTGATTTACATAACTCGTGGCTTAGATGTGGCTCTGTTAGACCTGATGACTTAGCGTGTTAAAGAATTTGACCAGCTACAAAGCTAACACCTATTTTATTCCATTTATTTAGGCGCATGATGAAACAGTTAGCTGCTTTTCATCTTTGGCACTTTCGGTAGTTAACTAGCCCCCCGAATTTAGCCTGTTAACTACCGAAAGCTCTGCTTTCAGTGGTTAATGAGCGCTTTTCAGGCCTGCCTAAACCACTGAAACCTGAGATTCTTTCTTTTGCTTGAGAAGACCAAATCCAATGCTTGTTCCAAGTTTATTTTTATAAAGTAGACCATCTAACACACCTAAAAAATTTTAGAAACAAATTTTTGGACCTCTTCCTATCACCTAAAATTTGACAAAATGACAGTGCTATTTTAGGAGACAGCATCTCGCTCCTACTCAAGGATGGAATCCTCCCAGTGAGATTCCAATAAAAAGTAGTTCCAATCGCCTTATCTGTTGGGCTATGGAGTCATGTGGCCTATGAAATCAGTAGCCTACTCTGCTTATTCAACCAAAATCTGAAAACAATATTTGCATAGCTTTGAAATTGCAGTTCCATTGGGCATGGAGTCAGTAGTACAACCACCCTCTGAACACCTTTAAAGAGATGTCTTTATTCGCACAACTGACTACTATTTCTGCAAATTGAATAATGAAATGCTCGAGAAACGAGCTTATTTCCTATACTAGTCTACTCTAACCAGATCTGCGATCAGGTTAGGTAAATGTTGACTTCCATAACAACCATCCAAGAAAATTTAAAACTGAAATAATCTCATCATTGATCAACATATGAAGTTTGAAATGTAACAACAGTGATAACAGTTCATCCAAGAAAACATACTCACCCATAAATAATGGCAAGCTAAGGAAATCTGAAATCTTCAGGTTCTCTGAAAAGTATAAGTCTGTGAAGGCTGCCACTAGATCTTCAAGAAGAAGATAAGAATCATGTTGCTCATCTATAGCAAACACTTGCTCAGCCATGAATATTTATCTAAAAGAAGATGAATAATCTTCTGGTTCTCTTGAGATTAACTCGTGATCATCAAAAACTACAATTTCCTTATCAGAATAATTCTCACAAGAGGATAACAACACAGGATTTCCATCACGTGAAAAAGGATCAGCAAAGAACATGTAATCTCTTATGCAGTCCTCATTCTTCATAGGCTCTTCTTGATTTACAAATTGATCATAAACTTCACAAGCACTCGGAACTATTGATAAGTTTAAGAAATCTGAAATCTTTGTGTTCTTTGAAATGTATGATTCAATGAAAACTGCCACTGGATCTTTAAAATAGATATTAGAAACACGTTGATCCTCAAGAAACAACTGTACATCTATAGTAGCCTCCCACTCAGCCATGACTGTTCCTCTACTAGAAAGTTGATTACTTTCAAGTTCTCTTGATCTCAGATCTTGATCATTAGTCATTGTAACTTCTTCCTCAAAAAGGTACTCAGAAAATGATGATAGAGCAATATTTAAATGACAAGAATTGTGATCAGCTAGGAACATGTACTTGCCAATGCAATCATTCATTACCAAAGATTCATTTTGATTTAAAAACTGATCACAAATTTCAGACTCATACCTGTCTCTGGAGTATTCTGCAAATACTGAAAAATCTGATTCTGAATCTGAAATGAACTCACATGCTCATTGTTGTTCCAAATCTTCTTCAACCTCATTACTCCCCTGCTCAAAATCTAAAGTATACTGACATTCAACTTGCTCATGTGCTCGTAGATTTTCAGAGCCAACCTGTATTCTAATCCACCTAGATGCACGAATGTTCTCCTCTACCTCTTGAGCATATTCAAACAACTGAGTTAGGGATGAAGACTTCCTTTATAGCATAAGAAGAACTAAATCTGAATGTTGAGCCATAACATAGTACAACATGACAACTATATTTGTAGGTCGGATTTCCAAAGGCATGTCATGATACATGCGATAAAACCTTCGATTGAAAATAGGCAAAGTTTCACTCTGCTCTCTCTCCAAAGCATAAAAATCAGCAAGGTAAGAATCCAGTGATTTGTACTCACCCCAATACTTCAATAAAGCTTTAGAGAACTCGATCCAAGAGCCAATAGAATCAACTCTCAGACCTTTAAACCATGCAGTAGCATCTCTGATCAAAGACTTGGAGAAAAATCTCATGATCACATCTTCATGAACAATCTCAAATCGCTCAACAAAATCCTCAAAGGATTCTAAGTGCCTCTCAGCTGAAACTTGATCCTCTACGAAAAAACAGGGAAGATATTCATAACAGTCAAGAGGATAAGGATGAAGGAGATGGGGCAGTTTTAAAGGACTAAAAATTTTCATCCTAATCTTGGTTTGAAAGGAAATGGGCTGCTCTTGAGGGATACAATGTTGATGAAAAGGTTCAGTAGTAATGATAGCAGGTACTAAAGTCTGAGTATACTTGGAATCAATCTCAATTTCGTCAAAGTCAGAAGAGTGATCAAATGCAAGAGGAATTGGAATATAGGACTCATTTTTAAGAGTTGGTTGTGATGAGTATATTAAATCAACATCTATAACATAGGGCTGCAGGGTCTCTCCTTCTTCTAAAGATGGATAAATGAAAGCAGGATGGTAGTCTTCTGAATATACAAAACAAAAAATGATTCTCTTTACATGTAAAGGGAACAACATGAAAGAGTTAATAAAAAACAACAATAATTCATGAAGTAGACTGATAAACTAATATYTGGATTTAAATTTCAGCCTCTTCATCTTTTCTTAATTGGATTCTTCCCAGTGGAGTCTTATTTAAACTTAGATGGATCAGGGAAAGAACAATCTTTGCAAATCTTCCCTAACAACAGGTTTAGATTTTCTTCACCTTTAACAAATGGGTCTTTTAGGACACTCTCTTCAATATGCAGACTGGTATGGATATAGGAATAAAGATATTCTGCTATGTTTGTGAAGGATGGAAAAAGAAGAACAATCCTCTCCTAAGCCAACTTGTAAGAATTCTTCCCCTGAGTTATATACAATGTCAAACTCAGAAGTGAGGTTTATAATTTCAGAAACTAATGGAGGCTTGTCACCCTTCAGGTTTTTTGTTTCAATTTCAGATTTCTGAAAACATGAAGATTTAGAAAAATAGGCTTAACAGAAGATGGTCTAGATACAAATAAAGAACAGTACCTCTTGAAATCCTTGAGCTAGATAATTAGCAGATCTGAAAATCTGTCTCTGTAAGACTCGTCCCCTTCTGATGATCTTTTCTGGATCTATCACAGGTCTTCAATGGAGTCACCACTGAATTTGTTCTTCATGGAGTCGCCAGATAGATGATTACAATCAAAATATGTCCAGGCTTTGTCTATCATCAAAGCTAGATCTATGTCGTCTCCCAGGGAAGTTGAGCTTCAATCTTCTCTCCCCGGCAACGACGCCAATTTGTTATCACTCCAGGAAACTCTCCTAGGCTATAAGTCAGAGATGCCTGGTAACTCAATCTTTTTGGAAACTATTTTCTCAATAATAGGTGTGGGTTTGGATCAAGATGAATATCTTAACCTCTGGATTGTATTCTCAAGACAGTCTTAAATATACTCATGCAACACAAGGCCTTCAAGATCTATTGTCAGATGGGTTTGTATAACAAATGGATAAGAAAACTAATTAGTTAACCAAAACATACATAAACCATATATATGATGGGTCAACACACTAGCCAAAGATTTTTATGATTCTTGCTTAACAATCAAAAGTAAGATGACAGTTACCATAGGATCATTAAACAAAGACAAAAGAACTAATTCCACTCATAAGCATAGACAAAGATGAAAGAAGGTCTGACAATAACAAATGAAAGAAGCTTGCAGGCTGATATATTAAAGAAAGTGTCTTTTATACAAAACAATAGAATATAGAACTCAAAATTGAACCCCTTGGTGCTTCAAATGTCTTTGGCTTTATAGCCTTACAAGATGAAATCTAGATACTTGAAAGATGGATCAGATTTGCTAAAAATAGTCAAACCAAACAAGTGTAGGATGAGATCCTATAA
>ML788797.1:24394-54340 GCA_009831015.1 Picea engelmannii
ACACAGAGGGATAAAACTCTTGGTAATAGGCGATGAAAGCTGCATGAAACTCCGAGAGTGAAGAAATGCTAGCAGGGGGTAAAGAATGATACCATTTACGCGCATCCCTTGCTAACGAGAACATGAACATTTTCAATAATACAACCTCATGATGTATCTCCCACTGACGCATGAGTTCATGAAACTCACTGAGGTGCTGAGAAGGGTTGTCATCTTCACACTTTCCAAATATGGGCAAATAATCGCCCCATTCATTCGGAGAGGGGACAACATTAGGAAAACTAGGAATAGCAAAAAAATTAAAAGGAGCAAACCTGCGAGCAATGATTTTCTCCATATCGAACCAATGGAGTCGCCAGGTGAAAGATGCATAGCTTCGAATGTGTCTAGCCCTTGTTCACCATCAAAGGCCAAATCCTAACGTTGTTGTTACCCCAGGAAGCTTCTCAGGTTGAGAAAGCATCTGCTGAAACCTTCTCGAGAAAGCTCCTTAGGGTCAGCTTTTAGGTGTGCTAACAGTAGCCACAAATGAAACAGTGATGTGGAAACCTTGGAGTCGCCATAGTGGAGTCGCTAGGTGCACAGTAGCAATCTTGAAGGGCTCTGATGTCTGATGCACCTTCAGAATCAGAGGCTCAATGTCGTTCTGCCCAGAGAAAATATTCAACTTCGTCCCCGACAATGGCGCCAAAAAATGTTAGCGTCAGAAGTCACTCCTGGATTGCAATAGGAGCAGAGCCCAATGCCCATCAGTTTATGTCATGATTTGTTTAATGGGGTGATCAAATGGAGGTTAACTCAAAACGATGTGGTTCTAACTCTGAAACTAGGCCAGACATGCATGGGCAAGTAAGGTCTTAGATAACTTCAGACAGTGAGTTGTAGTAAGGGCGAGTAAGGGGAAGACTTGTGTAAGAGAGATGCGAAGGTCTGTCGTAAACATCAGGTTCCTAACAGACTGTAGAAGAAGACATTTAAACGCAAGATCTTCTTACCTTCAAACACAGAAAACCAGAGAAAACAATAATGCTACAATAAATCCTTTATCACAACATAATTGCCATAATTCGTGCGAATCAGTCGATCACGAACTCTCTTAGTATGAGATGAAAACTTAGATGGGAAAAGAAGGATTGTCTGTCGTTAAACAAGAAATATTACATACAGATACATAACCAGAGAACTAGAGTGTGTTCAAACTTTACAATCGAGAGCTTCACTCTACCATCGATGCCTTTACAAAATACAAAGACTGAGTCTCTATACTCAGGAAAATTCACCTCACAGAGGCGTGTCCAGTCACCCAAGGCTTGGTGTCCCTTCAGTCAAACTCGTACTGATATATTTTTTCGAGCGCCACCTTAACTGCGCATGGCTTCTGTAAGGAAGGTAGCTGAGCCATTAAGTGTCGAACTAGCATGTGCAGACTTTTCTGTCTATTCGAAGACTTCGGCATGGCTCCTTGGAAAAATTGGTACACAGGACCCCCTTCGAGTAGACCACTTGCCAGATTCTCCATACCTCACACTCAATGAGTGAAAGGAGGTTTCAACCACCCATTCTTGCCTTCATTAACTCCAAACGAGAAACAGGATTGAGATCGGATCCGATGGCGCCTGGAGATCGCGATGATCCCCTCTGTAACTGAACTCGGTGCCTTTGGCCCCTCTTACACAACTCTTTTCGTTTCCCAAGTGACCACGGGCTGTGACCCTATGCTTACTCTCAACGGTGCTTTCGGCGCTCACGGATATGAAGGGGTTGATCCTTTCTTCTTAAAATCGCGATGAGCGAAACGCCGAGATGGCTTGATTGAGCGCCATGCGTCCTTCAAATCTGATGGTCCTAAACTCACCCGACGCTACTGTGGGCCCCAGGTCTGGGACGCTCTCGTCACTTCATGCATCAGGGATATGAGGGAGATGCTCCTTGTGCTTCGAAACGACGATGGGAAAAAAGGTGGGGAGCCTCATCGCGCGCCAGGTGTCCTCTTCAGATGCATGGCTGAGACTTCCCCTTGATACTACGGGCCCGACTTTGGTCGCCATCGACACTTCGGGGTTCGGGGTTTCGAGATGTACATCAACATAAAACCTCCACCCCTTGAACTCGCGACTGTCGAAAAGCCAATGTGACCAGATCTCATGCCACGCGTCCTTTGGGATGAACGCCTGCCATCCATCCTGCACAAAATGTGGGTGCTATCCATTGCGCTATCCTCGGTGCAACTTCTCTACCTGCGATCTCTCGCCAATCATTGATCTGCTCATATGGATGGATCCGGACCGTTGACACTATAATTTTACCCGCTCGCTTGATTTTTAAGTTCAAAAAGGACTTCTTTTATGCGCTGCGCTTGGGCACTCCTTGTGCAACCTGTAGACCTGGATATCTCGATGCCGAAGACAAGTAATGTTGCTAAAATGTTTAATCCTTATCATTTGGTATTCCATCTCTTTGAGCAGCTCAGGCCCAATCATTGCTCTGTCAGCTGGATTATCCCAGCTTACTGGTGTGTTGCACTTTCTTCCATAAAGTGCTTCGAATGGGCTCATCTTCAACGATGTATGACACCCATTATTATAGGCGAATTCTACTAAATGTAGGTAGTCTTCCCACCTTGATGGTTTATCCATCACATGCATTCTCAATATGTCTTCTATTACTTTGTTCACCCTTTCTGTCTGACCATCAGACTCAGGATGATACGCTGTACTAAAGTTCAAATTCATTCTGAATCCTTTGAACAGTCATTTCCAGAAATTTGAAGTAAATTTTGGGTCCCTATCAGACACAATTGTCTTAGGAATTCCATGCAAGCGTGCCACTTCTTTTAAGAAGATATCAGCAACATCTGTTGCCTTGTGAGTGGTTTTCAGTGGAATAAAATGGGTAGCTTTAGTAAGCTTGTCCACCACCACCATGATTGAGTCATGCTGCTTGGTTGTTCTAGGTAGTCTGGTGATAAAATCCATTGTTACCACGTCCCATTTCCATTTAGAAATGGGTAAAGGCCGCAGCAACCCTGCTGGGTGCTTATGCTCAGCCTTAACCTTCTGGCACTCCATACATCTGGCAATGTATTCAACTATTTCTTTCTTCATACCCGGCCAAAAATAATGGCTTTTGACTGCTGCCACAGTCTTTTGATATCCAAGATGTCTAGCATAAGCCACGTTATGCATTTCTTTTAGAATTGTCAGCTTCAATTCTTGGACATTGGGTACATACACTCTGTTTTTATACATAAGTAACCCATCAGTTCCCAAGGTGTAACTTTCCTTGGTCTGTGGTCTTTCACACTGCTATAGCTTTGCTACTAAACCTCTGTACTGCAAATCAGCGTTTGCAGCTTCCAAAATTCTATCTTTAATCTTAGTCTTGTACATGCTAATGGTTGTAGCATGTAATTCATGCACTTTTCTGCTGAGTGCATCGGCCACCTTATTTTCTTTCCCTTTGATATGCTTGATATCAAAGTCATATTTGCACAGAAACTCCAACCATCTGATTTGCTTGGCATTTAAAGTCGGCTGATCAAATAAATACTTCAGACCGTTATGGTCTGTTCTCAACTCGAATCTTTTGCCCATGAGGTAATGTCTCCATTTCCTCAAGGCGTGGACAATTGCTGCTAGCTCTAAGTCGTGAGTGGCATAATTCCTTTCATGCTCTTTCAGCTTTCGAGACTCATAACAAATTACAAATCCCTCTTGGCTAAGAACTCCTCCCAGCCCCTTCTTACACGCATCAGTGCACACTATGTAATCCTTATTTGGATCTGCAATCTTCAGGATTGGAGCGCTGGTTAGCAGCTGCTTCAATCACTGGAAGCTACTCTCACATTCTTCAGTCCACTGGAACTTCTTCTCCTTCCTTTGCAAGGAAGTAATAGAATGAGCTATTCTTGAGAATCCGACTATAAACCTTGTATAGTATCCTGCTAGACCCATAAAAGATCTAACTTCTGCCACATTCCTTGGCGCTGACCATTCTCGAATGGCCTCAACCTTTTCAGGATCCACAACGATCCCTTCCTTTGATATAATGTGCCCCAAGTAATGAATCTGCCTTTGATAAAATGAGCACTTGCTCAGTTTTGCATACAGCTGGTGTTCTCTCAACACTTGCAGCACCATTCTCAGGTGTTGCTCATGTTCTTCCTCTGTCTTGGAATACACCAAGATATCGTCCAGGAATACTATGACAAACTTGTCCAAATAATCTCTGAACACTCCATTCATTAAGCACATGAAAACAATAGGTGCATTTGTCAGTCCAAATGGCACCACTGTGAATTCATAATGACCGTACCTTGTTCTAAAGGCAGTCTTGCTAATGTCTTCATCATTTATTCTCACTTGGTGATATCTAGATCTGAGATCTATTTTTGAAAATATTTTCGCATCTTTCAACTGATCAAAAAGATCATCGATCCTTGGTAGAGGATACTTGTTCTCGACAGTTACGTTATTCAACTGCCGGAAATCAATGCACAGCCTCAACGTCCCATCTTTCTTCTTCACGAATAGGACCGGGGCTCCCCAAGGTGACACGCTGGGGCGAATGTATCCCTTCTTTAGTATCTCTTCGAGCTGCAATTGCAACTCTTTCAAATCTGGTGTACTCATTCTATAAGGAGCCTTCGAAACTGGAGCTGCTCTAGGCATCAAATTTATAGAAAAATCGACGTCCCTCTTCAGAGGTAGTCCAGGTACCTCCTGAAATACGTCCTTGAACTCTTTGAGTACCTCGTGGTCTTCCAAATTCGAGACTACATCTCGGGATGCTTCTTCCATCTGAGCTGCAAATAATTGACAGCCTTTCCAGTAACATTTCTTCAGCTGCATGGCTGAGATTTCCCTAATAGCCACGACTCTAGGAATTCCTTGGACTGTTACCTGATTTCCCTCTTCGTTCAGGCATGTAAATCTCTTGTTATGACAATCCAGAAGGGCATGGTGCTGGTCCAACCAGTCCATCCCAATTAAGCAATCATATGAGCCTAAAGGAAGAATGTTCAATTCAGCCTTAGTGCTCATTCCTTTCATGTCTACTGAACAAGACTTAACCAATTCAATGACCTTCCTTTTGGTTTCTGTGGCCAACTTCACTAGCCAAGGATTTTCATGTTTTCTTTTGGTTAAATGCAAACTTTCCACCAATCTAGGATCTATATAAATATGGCTAGCCCCTGAATCAATTAAAATAATAAGTGGTCGGTTGTTGATCGTACCTTCCACTTCAATCCCGTGCGATTGAAATTCTGCTTGCTTATTGTCCAGGGCTGCGTAGATCCTCGACATTCTGCGGCCCATATCCTCCACTTTTTCAACTTGCTGAATAATATGAACAGTTCTTGCTTTACCATTTTTATGGGGACAATCTTTGTACTTGTGGTTTCCTTTACAGCCCCAACACTGAATGGGCGTCTGTCTCTGTCTTGGTGCTCCCTCTTCAGTCATTCTCGGCTCTCTAAATGAAGGTTGTCCCTGAAGACTGTTTCTGAAAAAGGAAGCCTTGTTTCCCTTCTGCCTCTGATCCTTCTTAAACTTCCTCTGATCATTCCAAGCCTTTTGAAGGATATGCCTTTCTCCTTGCTGTTCATACAAGCATTTTTCCCTTCTTATTGTTTCTTCCATAGTCTTAGGATCGTCATACTGAATCTTGTCACCCATGGAAGGTGGAAGTCCACTCAGATATCTCTGAATCTTGACAGCCTCATCTTTTATGAATGGAACATACTTTAGTAGTTCCAGAAAACTTCGTTCATACTCATCAATAGTCATGTTGCCTAGCTTGAGTTCGAAGAACTCCTTCATCTTTCTGTCATAATATCTTTTGTTCAGGTATTTCTTTTCGAAATACCTCTTAAACTCCTTCCACGTGACCTCTTTCTCTTTGATGTGTTGCACCTGCACCAACTGATCCCACCACATGGATTCTTTTCCTTTCAGTTGGTACATTGCAATTCTTCCTTCTGCATGGGCGGAATAATCCTGCAGTTGGAAGTATTTCTTCATACCCAACAACCATGTTTTGACATCTTCTTCCTTCTTATGTTCACCATTGAATGTAGGCGGTTTAATCTTGTTGATTTCCCCTTTCAATTCATTCCTTCCAGATTTTCGGTGTTTTCTGGTAGGGGACGGGCTTGAACTACTGTGTGTCTCCTTGCCAGAATGCTTCGGGGAGAGACGGTAATGTCTGCTACCACTCCTCGATCTTCTTCTCATCTCAGGGGTTCTGACACTTCTTGATATGCTCGTGTCACTCTCTTTTTCCAATTTCTTTTATATTTTTTCCCAGCTCTTCAACATTTTTAAGTTGAATTCACCCTGCCAATCCTTGATTTTCATGAGCTTTCTGCTATCAGCTAGGTGAGCCTAGGCATCTTTCTGCAATCTTTCAATAAGTTTCATCATATGTTCTTCCTTATCCATCTCTTTTCCGTTCCCATTAGAGTTTGTTCCTTCGACTCCCAGGTTGGCATTCCTTCCTACCCTTTCGTCCTCTGTTTCGGAGGCAATCTGCATCTATTTCAATTCTATACTCAGCGTCAGTTTTTTGGCTGTCCTGACACTCGTTGAACTTTGCACACATGACGTGTAGCCAACCGAAGTTTGTCAGGCCTTAACCCTTCAAGAAAACTTACAACATTCATAAGCCAACGTGAACAAGAAAAAAAAACGTTTTGACTTCACAAAGTTTTGTGAGCTCTGTCTGGCTCTGCAAATTCCGGGACTTCGGAACTTCGGAATCTCGGTCCATGAAGATCCAATAGCTAAATCTTCGTAACCAAAGTCACCCTTCCACAACTCTCAATCTCGCGAGTTCATGAGTCGAAGACCCTCGACTCAGTTCCTCCAAACGCCGATACCCGATATGCGACACAGGTATGGCTCCCTCCTCACTATAGCCTGCTACACATGCCCGTAGGCTAGGGATAAGTGCTAGAACTTCTTCGCCAACTCGTGACTTTGCGAGTTGGAGTGTTGAGCCTTCGTGCTCCTCCTTTGCGAATTCCGAAATCATGAATTACTTTATTCTCCGGGCCCACAGAACAACTGTCGCCCTTCACCACCGTAGCACGTGGTACGTTCAGGAGGGTCCACATCACCTTCGGTGACGTCATCGGGTCCCACCACTCTCACCTGTCTTCTTGACTCATTGGCACGTGGTACACACCCGTGCATCCACGTCCATTTCAAATGAAATCCAACGGTCAGATCTTTCTCAGATCTATGGCGCAAATCCTTTCGGCGTTTCGAGCATCAGGAGTTCGTGCACCCCACATCTGAAACTTCCATCTGCCGAAATCATGAAATTATGGTTTACTCTTCCGCTGAATCGGACGGTCAACCACCTTCCTACGATCTACGGTGTGGATCGTTTCAACGTTTCGAGTTTCGGAGGTGTTCACCTTCCTCACTTCCTCTCCTGACTTTGTGAAAAGTTTTCGCAACTAACTTGAGTGCGACTCCGCCAGATCTAATGGTTGAGCCTTCCTCCCAGATCTACAACGTAGATCTTCTCGGGTTTTCAGGTTTTCGGGAGTTCGCGTATCGTGATTCCCACACTCCTGTGTAATTCAAAAGGGATTTTAATCCCTGTGCACATTTTCCAGATACGACGGTCACGAGGGCTCACCTTCCCTTCCGAACTGATCCTAAGGCTCCAGCACTGTTGGTGTGGAGTCCTCTCTCCCTGTGGCCATAGACCACACCGGCTGCGGTTTCACAACACCGCTATACCTCCTGAGCTTATAGGCACGGTCAAATAACTCCTTGACACTCTGGACCATACTAGGGTTCGAAATTGGTCCTCCAGACACAATTTCTCCTCTCACCCTCGGTCCAAAGACCACTCAACTGGCTCATCTAGGCCCAGTGTCGAAACCTTGGCTCTGATACCAATTTGTAACACCACCTTTTGGTTACCAAGGCTTAATCGCTCTTAAATAAAACTATAACACCACTTTGTATATAGCTCATACCGACATTATAGTAATAACATGCCTTTAATCAAGAGATTCAATTAAACTCAGAGTAAACATAAGATTTACTGCTATAATCAACAATCAATAGTATTAACATTAAAATTGATATACACAGTGAAATACATGATTAAACATCATCTGATACTTATCTTCAAAACAATGGTAGATTCCACCAACCACGTGCAGGCCTTCCATGAACCTCTCAGCCTTAGACAACACTGCTCATCAGCTCAACAATGGGTCACCTTCGAGCTGGGACTAAGCTCCACCCCAAGGCAAGGAATCCTAGGCTAGGCCGAGGTTACAGGGAAAACAACACAGAAAACTAGAAGGATTCTTCCCAAGATGCCATCTTACGCCCACTACTACCAGACTCTCATTCCCCACATGCATGTTCCATCCGAGAGTATACACCTTCACAGGCACAGTCCATCGGTGCTCACCTCCCTCTCTGGGTCTCGGAAACAGGTCGGATCAAGAAGTCTCAGAGCCCAAAGCTGGTGCTAGACACTCTCTGGAAGAGACCACTTCCCAACAAACTCTCTCACCTAGAAAGAGTTGCTCACAGGCCTGACAACCTGCCTCTTCCAACAACAGTCACCTCCCTCCCTGGAGAGAGATCATACATAGGCTCATTCACAACTTGCACTGGACAACAAGCCACACACAGTCCATCTCTGCATGGCCACCACAGTCAACCGGGAATACAGATTTGGGCTTCCCAAACAGGCTCAACAATGGTGACAAGGTCTCACGGTGATGGTTTTCAGGATTGCGTGACAAGCAATTCCCGCAGGGATCGACACAGACTCCATGGTTTAGAACGGAGAGGGTGAACCCGACTTTTTAGAAATGAACACAGGCTTCTCGGCTCTCAGAGACACATGAGGTATTCTTGCAGAGGTTGGGTCGGTCGTACTGTTCAGAGCTCCGTACGTGCTCAAGCAGTCGGGTGGAATGGAGGAGAGAGCCCTCTCACGGCTCATCTCGGCCGTTTTATTTGCATGCACCAAGGTAACATTGACACTTTTCACCCTTGGAACTGCATGCGTTCCATCAACATGCATCCCCTTTGCATGTTTTCCCCTTGCCAAGAACTTAGGATAAAAATAAAACATAAAATGCACATGTTCTTTGGAATAATAATAAAATATTATTCCCAAGGCTTAAGCCCCTAGGCTCAACACTTAGCCCCCTTTTCCCACCTTCCAGCCCCTAATTCCTTGCCCACTCTGTGGAAGCTCAGTCCCCCATCACTCATTTATCGTGGTCGGTCTGCACACGGCAGTGTCTATATTTATTAATGTGATGGATACATACAAGAACAAAATCACGCCCTTGGCCTCCAACCTTTAGGCTCTCTGGCCTAACAATCACTTAAGCCCACCGGCTTATACAAACTTGGCTCACCAGCCTATAACACATATTTACAATTCATTTTATACATCAGATTTACGACTAGGCTCGGCCTTGGGGACATTACATCTGGCCACAATATATTCAAAGGGGAACTTCAGATTGTTCCCCTCTATTTCTAAAACTCTTAAATTCTTCATTGGAATCCAGATAGGCAGGGAAGAGTGAGAACATCTATACCAGCGGATCCATATGAGATGTGGTCATTGCACCCTCCTCAATATGCCTTCTAAATGGCCTTCTTCAGTTGAAACAAGTGGCAAATTTCTCATTCCAGGGAAATGGAAGTTATTGAATATATGCCTCATTTGTAAGCTATTCGACAGTGAAACTTGTGAACAGGTAATGTCTGAAAACTCAAAATGTTCTGTAACCCGGAAGACATCAACCGGGGAACTAAGCATCCTAATTCCTCGAACTTCGGTTATTACCTATTCATTGATGAAAAAAATATTGTAAACCGATCTCTCTCTTGAATAAACAAGCTTTAAAGATAATATTTTAATTAAATCGAATGATTGAAGTACTCACAGATGACGGTTGCTGTAACAAATCATCAATTATGTCAGTCGTCCAATGCCAAAGACGACGGGGCATCGATCCTTCCTCAACCATACTTCTTCCGAAATCTCTAATGTGATCATGCATTTTAATTTTATTTTCACTGTCCACCTCCTGCAAACACTTGCTCTCTAGATGTTGAATCCCGGACAAACCCCATATTCTTATTGCCTTATCTCTGTATTCTCCTATAAAGAAGCAAGCAATATCTAAAACACTGGTTGATCCTCTTTACTCAGTGAGTCATAGCTGATTCTAAGTCTCCTCTCTATCTCCATGGGTAGTGTCTGTTGAAGTCGTTCAAATTGCTCTTCCCAGTAATTGTCATTTTGTCCACAAACGAGCGCCCCAATAACTTTCAATGATAATGGCAATCCATCGCACGCCCTCACGAACCGATCTACCAGATCTGCAAATGCCAGAAGTGGGTGTGAGTGATGGAAAGCATAACAACAAAAAAGCTCTTTGGAGTGTGGTGTACACAGGCCCTTTAGATTGTAAATGGATGACTCTAAGATCCCAGATATTCTCAAGACATGTTTATCACGAGAGGTAACTAAAATCATGCTATCAGGTCTAAGGATTTCCTTAATTGGCCAAAAAGCTTCTATTTGATCCATATGATCTACATCATCTAAAATTATAAGAACATGACACGATGAGAGATGCCTTTTTAGTATCCCTATCCCTTCATCAGTACTGTCAATTTTGACATCTGTTTGTTTTAAGTCCTTAATCAGCTTGCTCTGCAAGTAAACTAGAGACATAGTACGTGCATTTTCTCTCACATCAAATAGAAAGGAGGATCTATTATAATGTGATCTCTTAAGGTTGAAGAATTCTTTTGCTAGGGTGGTTTTACCAACTCCACCCACACCCACAATGCCCACAACCTTAGCCTCCACCCGCTCCTTTTCCTCCTCTTCGGAGAGGACTATCTTCTCAAATTCCTCTAATTTTAGATCCAGCCCAATTGGATATTTTGCCACATACAATGGTGTTTTTGGAACTTTTTTCAAAAGGCTTTGCACCACGTTATCCAAAAGCTCACCCTCGTCCCTGAGTAATATTCATAAATAGAAAATTGAGAAACGCCTACTCAAATATTATCATGCAACTTATCTCAATCTTAAGAATTAAAAGCTAACATAGATTAAAAGGGGCAATCGGCGATCCTCACCCATTAAAAGCCTTCAACTCGAAACCGCTTTTATCTGCTACATCAGAAAGAGCATTTCACCAATTTTCAATTGTGTCCGAGTCGTAGCGTGGCTTCTTTTCACCATTTTGAGGGTCGTATGTTGTCTTCTTCTGGAGCTCCCGCAGGGCTTCACCGTACTCTTCATTTTTAACAGTATGACGAACTACAGAAGGCTCCACATTGAAAAACACGGGAAGAATGGTAGCCCCCGAGTTTTTCATGAGAACAAGTTCATCCAGACACCAACTTGATTGTGCATAGTTGGGAGAAAAAATAGCAATGTGGACGACGCAACTCTAATAGCGGCTTTTATTTGAGAAGAAATGTTCTCCCCTTCCTCCAATTCCTCCTTGTCCCAAAAGACTCTCAATCCACGATCAAGAAAACGTCTGTATAGATGGCTAGCGAAGGTGTTTTTAACATCACGGCCGCGATGGTTTATAAACACATCGTAATGAGGATAGGACAACAAAGCGGAAGAGGAAGAGGAGACCATGCAGGAGGAAGAGGCAGCCACAGAGGCATTGTCATTCTGAATTAGGTACGCCATTGGTATTGGAATGTGAAGAATGGATGGACTCACTGAGAAAAAATGTAATAAGATACAACACAGCCTGTAATTTTGATAGAGCATACGCATTTGTAATATGCAGTCTACCAATAAATTAAGTCAAAACACTTGGTATATGGTATTTTAGGTCATCTCGTGAGTCGTCTTTAGCAATGATGTGAGTTGCGATGTCGGTTTGTATGACTTGCGAAGGCGTTCGAGATATATTTTGAAATTCTTGCCGACCAACACGTGAATAGGTACCACTCGATCTCGTAACCTATTGCATTATCACATGTCCTTCTATTGCATACTTTAGCAATGATGTGAGTTGCGATGTTCATTTGTATGACCATCCGTATAATAGTAAAAACGCGTTTGAGACATATTTTGGTACTCTTGCCGACCAACACGTGAAGAGGTATCACACGTCAAGACCACTAATTTTACTTTTTCATTAGATTGGTTATATTTACTTGACTCGTAAAGAAAAGAAAATCCGGAAAGTATTATCCAAAAATGCACGACTAATTTTACTTTTTACTTTTACAATTAGATTGGTTATAAATTCGGTTGGAATTCCTTGAAATATGTGGGTTTAAATGCGCAGAGAGAGCCAAAGAGGGTCGATTGTTTGTTGAATTTTGCAAGGCAGGTGTTATGGCGCTGGCCAATGGAGATTTGGTTCATCAAGAAGCCAGCCAACAGAAGCCGCTATTTGGTAACGCTCCAGCCAACAGAAGCCGCTATTTATGCTTTTATTTATTGGTTGACCGATGAAGACTAAAGCCGTTTTGCAATGATTGGAAATCATTGTAATATATTAAAAAAGGAGATATATTAAAAAGGATTGGAAATCATTATAAGGAGGAAGTAACTATTCTAGTGTATAGCTCATTCTATTTGGAGAAAACTTGCTACACCATATGAAGATCCACTAGTGAAGATATTAAATTTTAAAATTGAATTGAATTATATGTGATGGGATGTATTTGGATATATACAGAATAATTTATGAAAGTGTATGAGAGATATTAGTATTCATTTTCAAGCTTTCGGGTGTTCTTGAAAGTGTATTGGAGATATTAATGTTTATTAAAAAAAAGAATATTTTGAAGAAGGGTTTATGAGAATTTAATTTTTACATGTCTTATTATTTGAAATGTAAAAATGTATTGAGTTTAGCTAATTCAATACGGATGCTTGTAAGAATTAGTTACTCTAACAAATGACGAGAATATGGAAATTCAAGATGAAGGTAAATGCAAGAGGAAAAGGCATGGTGATGAGATTTATTTTGAATTTTATTAAGAAATTTGCAAAGAGTGAAAAAACATGTAGAAAAACCTCACCTAGAGAAAGAAAATACATAAGAAATGAATTGTTGCAATTTGAGGGGTGCATTGTTGTAATTTGAGGGGTGCATTTTTGGTTGTACTAGAGACCCCGTTAAGTTTTTTGGTCCAATTTGTCAGAAGTTGTGAGCTTTGCTATGTTCCTCATGTTCAGTGAGCCTTGATTGAATTAGTCCTACATAGTTCAGTATGTGATCATGTAGCATGTATCCTTGGTTTCGAGTAGCATGAAGCGTTGGCCATGATACATCACAACTATCCTTGGTTTCGAGGAGCTTGAGGTGTCGGCCAGTGGAAGAATGTGGTATTAAGTCCACTTTGGTAAAGGAATGTGGTTTTGGTAGATACGAGGGTGTCTACTAGTATGCCAACTTGAGTCTACTCGTATGCCAACTTGATGATTGTATCGAAGAATTTGAATCTACTCGTATGCCAACTTGATGATTGTATCGGAGAATTTGAATCAACTTGATGATTGTATTGGAGAATTTGAATCTACTCGTATGCCAACTTGAAGATTGTATCGAAGAATTTGAATCTTCGATTAATAGGGGAAATGTGAGATATGTGAGATATTAATCTCATAGTTGGTTAGGACCAAATTTTGTTTAAGGGGGAGTATGAAGTCTAATGCATTGGTAGCTAGTGATAGAAGTCTAATGCATTGGTAGCGCATTGGTAGCTGGTGATAGTGATAGTTTTTCTTGAATGTAATTAAGGAGAAGTGTTAAGGAAAATACCTAATTACATCCATAACTAGTTAATTAGTTAGTTTATCATTAGAAAAGTTGGTAACTCCATAACTTCTTCTAACCATATTATGTAACTATACATGTTCATATTAATAGAATACACATTAATAGTGTAGTTGCTTAATTTTTTTTCATGCTGTAACCCGTGCCCATATGTAACCCGTGCCCATATGAATAGACAATAGCTTCATCTACAGAGGAATCAGATCGTAACCCTTGCCCATGGGAATAGACAATAGCTTCATCTACAGAGGATTCAGATCATAATGCGAAGCATTCGTAATTCCAGGTTTCTTGTCAACGTAATCCATTGTGTCCGTAATTAAGCCTGGCCTATGTGAGTTCACTGTATCGGGATTTATGAAAACAATTGATAAATGAATACACTACCGCTTATGAAGATTGATGTTTGCACTGTGAGCACAAGTTAAGGGCACAAGTTGCACTGGGATGGACGTGAAACAAGTTGCACTGGGATGGACGTGAAGTTGTAGTCGAGTGGACACTGGTGGAAATAACCCTGTAATTGTTGGACCTTTTAAAATTTTATTTCATTGAGCTTTATTTTCATAAATTCTTTAGACTAAGCGATTTCTTAAAATAGTAAGAAATCCTTACTTAGAGTTAGGCTATTGACATTTTATAATCGTTCTATTTTAATGTTTAATGTCAATTATGGTATTATGAGTTTTAGAATCTAATAACCAATAAATTCAATTTTTCTAAATTTATAAAAATATTATTAAAAATTACACTAATAATTAATAGTGTAATCATTATAATAATGGTTATTTTTATTAAATTGTTTTACTTTTATTGTAGTGAGATAGATTAAGTTAAATTTGTAACAAAGGATATTTTCTATTTTAGTTTTTAAAAATAAATATAAAGTTGAAATATAATTGTGATTTTTTTTTTTTTTTTTTAATTTATGAAAATTATAATTTTTATTATTAAAATTAGTTAAATTCTTAAACAAAATCCATTTTCTATAAAATTAATTAATTTTTATGTTTTTTATAATTTTTATTATCAAAATTAGTTAAATTATCCAACAAAATCCATTTTCTATTAATTAATTTCTTTGTTTTTCATTGCATTATAAGGAAATATCATGTTAATTAAAAGTTGTAAATTAATTAAAGAAAGATTAAATGAATTCTAATAAAATTGTTATTAAATTACAACAATATGAATTAAAGAAAAACTAAATGAATTCATAAAATTGTTATTAAATTACAACAATTCAATGAATTAAAGAAAGATTAATTCAATCTTCATAAAGAATGAGCAAAATTCAATCTTCATAAAAAATGGTTGGGTTGTTTTACCAAACTTCATAACAATCTTTGTTTTAAAAGGTCAATAATGTTTCCTTTATTAACAATTATTGGATATAAAGCCTATTGAGTTGAGAAAACAAGGGAGAGTTACTAGTAGAACTTACCCATTACATTAAATACATAAAATATCAACATAGATCCATCTTAACTCCAGATCTATCATTTGTCTAGGGGGATCAAATTCCTCAAGGTGCAAACCTCTTTTCAGAGTGCAAAACTTGAGGAAAGGTTTGCACCTCAAGGGATTTGATCCCCCTCGGCGCATGATAGATTTAAAGTTAGGATGGATCTACACTAGTTTACTTTCAATTGTCAACTCTACGTTAAGCACTAAAGGAATTACACATACTCGAGATCTATCATGTGTCTAGAGGGATCAAATTCCTCAATGTGAAAACCTTTTTTTAGAGTGAAAAACTTGAGGAAAGGTTTTCACCTTGAGGGATTCAATTCCTCTTGACACATGATAGATTCAAAGTTAAGATGGATCTACACTAGTTTACTGTTAATTGTTAACTCCATGTTAAGCATTGAAGGAATTAAACATCTCCCACATACTTTCAATTACTCTATATATAGAGAGAAAGAGAGAGTTAATATAAAATTATTTCTGGAACATTGAAATATTATATTTATGGCTGACATTGAACTATTTTAAGAGCAAGATTATTACGTCCATTGTTATTGAGAGAGGCCAATATCATCCTCATCACCAATGTTTTTCTACGACTTCGATGGAGGGACGATTTCTTTATCTTCATCGTCGTCATCATCTTTTCTTTGCGCACAAGGCAGAGATTTAGAGCTTGAGTCCAGGAAAAACCCTTGTTCATAGTGCATGCCAAGCACATGTCTAAAAAGTAAATCCGATCACATTTTATTTTTTTCTGAAGAGAATACAACCTACTATCAGTACCACTACCACCACAACCTTTCCCTCTTGCGGTGACAAGTGACAACGCCTCCTTGCAACCTCCATCTTCACTCCCACTCTCACCATCTGCATGGTGTCTACTACTATGGCGCTAGGAACCTGGATTATTATTTGCTCCTTCAAGACAAATTCAAATGAAGTGTGCCCATCTAAATTCAAAATTCAAATTTCAAATTTCAATCAATCAATGGGATGTGGGACGACGTCCAATGTTGGATGGGACAACAAAACTGTCAGGTGGGTGGGATGATGGAATCGTCGGATTTAAAACTCAAGAGCCTCCATCGAGAATTATGCTAGATGTACCATGTTACCATGAGTGATGGGCATGGAATCTGTGCATTGACAACTTGTACATAACATGACATTGGGAACCATTCAATACATTGAGAATTGAGTCCATAAATTTCCCTAAACTAACAGTGACACTACCATTGATACGAAATTAGTGTTAAAGGCTTTGTTTTTGAAAAACCCACTAATTCAGATTCTTATAGCCAACCTCTCAATTTTTCGCAATTTCATTAAAAAACTATCTTAATGAATTAAAAACAAGAATTCAAGCACTCAAATTTAAAAACCAAAACTGGAACAACACAACAATACTCAACAAATTGATAATGAAGTTCACCCATATGGACTATGTCTCTAGGTTCGATCAAATTGAAAAACTGATCAATTCAAAAGGATGAAAAGTACATCATTTCAAGCCTTCAATCTGCAATAAATTAGCCTCATATGTTCTCTATGTCAATATAATATTATCATGAATGAACTATCTGATGTAATGCATGTGAAATTCTATGTTCTTGGTGCGTTGATGCTCTACTAGATCCTTGGAAATATGGATAGGACTCTGATTATCACATCAAATTAGAGTAGGCTTCTCTTGCTGAAAACTAAGTTTAGAAAAAAATTGTCGAATCCAAATAGACTCGGTGGTATCATTAACAACACATCGGTACTTTGCCTCTGTAGAATAAAGAGTGATAGAAGCTTGCTTCTTGCTAGACCAAGCAATGGGACCAGAGCCAAGATGGAAGACATATCTAGATGTGGACGTGTGGTCATCAAGATCACCAACACAATTGGAGTCAGTATAACCTACTAAATTTGTATTACCATTAAAAGAATAATGAATGTGATATGTTTGTGTCCCTCTAATGTAGCGAAGAATTCTCTTTGCATATTTCTAATGAAGCTCATGTGGTTCTTCCATGAACCGGGAAACCAACCCAACTGTATAGGAGATATCGGGATGACTATGAATCAAGTACAAGAGGTTGCAAACAAGCTATCGATACAATGTTTCATCAACCAAAGGAGTGGAACACTTTGTGGACAACTTGACCCTTGACAAAATGGTATGGGTGTAGATTTGCAATCCAACATGTGAAATCGACTCAAGAGATCTAAGGCATACTTGGGATGAGAGATACCTATCCCAAATACAAACCGAGTGATCTATAATCCAAGAAAGTAGTATTTATGCTAACACCAACCTAAGTATTTACGCTAACACCAAACTGAAAAATATAAAAATGTATGGCATTTCCCCCATCATGTTTCTCTTGAGTTGCGTAACATGTCTCACATCCTTTAGCAATCGATAGTTTCCATTTTTAATCTTTAGTAGAAAATCTTCTTTTCTAATGATACTGCAAGGCTCATCATCTCTTATCACAAATGTTGTTGAAAGACGTTGTCTACACATTCCATGAACCTTTACACAAGGGGAAACTGACCATCTTAGTATCCTTATGCTTGAGCATCACATTATGAGTTTAGTGTTGGATTTTTATGATCATTCCCTTATGCAGAAAACCTCGTTTTTGAAGTTGAATTTCTTTATGAGATTTGGGATTTAAATCCTAGTTCTTTTTTCTATTCATATATATTAAAGAGTTTTGAAGTAGAGTTGAAATAATTTTTTATTTTCCTTTTAACTATATTAAAAATATTTTGTTGGTATTTATTTAATATTTAATTATTCATTTTTTAGTTATTATTTTGATAAAACCTTCTCTTCAAATATATTATTATTGTTTAGATTAAATAGGTTCTTATCTCTTGCACCTATTTATTCTCATTAGCCCATCATTCTTCTATATTATTCACTCAGCTAATGAATTTCACTAGTAAATTTGGGCCATTTTGTGACAACCATTTCGACGCGCTTGCAACATTATGTTGTGTGGATCACGATGAAACGTGGACCCCCAAAACGTTGTTTCATGTGACGTGGAAATTGCAATGAACTTGGGATCTTGTTGCCATAGCGATAAAGTAAGGGTATCGTTTCCAAATCGACGAATTTTGTCACTAAAGTGACCAATCCATGCTCTCGTCTCTTGTGTGACGAATTATGGATATTGTCACTCAGGCGATGGAACTAGGATACTTGCAACAAGATTTTCTATGGGGATAGATGCACCAAACTATCCATAACATCAATGAGACGAACTATCCATAGCATTGATGAACTATCCATACCTACGACGAACTATCCATAGCATCAACGATACGAGCTATCGATAGCATCGACGAGACAAACTATAGATAGCATCGACGAACTATCCATAGCTGAGAGGAACTATCCATAACATCAACAAGACGAGCTATGCATAGCATCGACGAACTATCCATAGCTGTGACGAACTATCCATAGCATCGATGAGACGAGTTGTCGCAAGACTGACGAGCCCCGAGTATTTAAAAAAAATATGATTGTGTAGAACCTCATTTTATTCGTAGGTTCATTAGCCCAATCAACACTGTGCTTACTATCCCTATTGATTCACCATGCTTAAACATGATCAATTACCATATCAATTAGAAAAATGATTTCCTAAAGAGATGAGTTAAAGGGAATCAAGTAAGAGGGGAGGCCAAGAAAAAAAAGAGACTGAATATGTCATACACCAACAATAATATTTTCAATAAAAATGACATAACATCATAGCATTCAATTGCAAAATTTACAAAATATCATTACATCATAACATCATAAAATAATAATAAATTCCAAAATTGTGAAACATACATTTAATTAGAAAATGTGGTAGAAGTACATAATGGAAACTTTTGCCGAATGGAAAATTCATGCTCCAGAAGTAAGAAATGACAACTAGGGCCCAAATTACAAAATTCACATGGTGGAAAAAACAAATGGAGGTATCCATTGTCCCTTTCCACCCTTTCTATTACCAGAGGCATCTCCAATGGTGATCTTACACTTTTTTGTGCTTGCGGAACCTCAAGGTTTATGAAATATCCCTGATCCCACTGATTGAGATATTTGCTACTGATCTATTATTCTATCTTGCAGATCTGATACACTGAGAGTTTCTGGATGCATTTTAGTTGTATGTTTGAGATATTGATGGTTATTGCATGTGCATGTTTCATATTTATGGTTTAAACAACATATAAAGGATGCATGCAGAAGTAAATAACATGAACTTCCCAATACCATGTATAATACAGTTCGAGCATGGAAATACAATAGCCTACTGGAAATATAGAATATAAACGTCAGCCAGATCTCATGGATCATTACTAGAATACAATCAAATAACATAAAAATATCCATGATCAGAAGATTATAGCATATCTGATGCATGAACAGATAGATCGATGAAAATATGCGATTCTGGCGAAGTACAGTAACTGCTACCAACTGGAAAACTCATCCGGAAGTTTAGACCATCGAAATATGATGGAAACTGCTCCAAAAGAAGTTCCCTGGCCTCTAGACTGAAATGGGTGAGTGTCGGATCTCGAATCTGATCTCTAAGGCACTGGATCTGGACCCCTGGGGGGTTTGCGCACCTCTTGGAGCACTGGATGCACCCCAAAGGATTCCACCAATGGAATCTGCTGCTATATGGCTCAAAATGATCATCTTTCCAAATAAGGAAATGGGTTGAAAGGATTTGTCTAGATCTGCTCTGAAACTCTGCATGCAACACAATATGTCTGTCTGGAAGAGCTGTTCCCTAAATGGTTGAATGAGTCGATATGAAAGATTCCATCGTCAGAATCTGATGATAGATGGCTCAATAGAAGCACCTTGGCTGGATCTCAAATGCGTTGGAAGGAAACTGCAATCTAGATACGGATCTCGTGCATCTCTCCAAATCCTCAAACTGACTTGTGCCCTCACTAGCTGAGTTGCACACTCTGCAATGGATACTCCTGAAAATAACGGTGAAATACCTGGATGGTATCTTCTATGGGATAGGGTGTGTCTCTCAACACCAAAACCGATCAATGGTGGTGGTTTCCTCTAGAAATCCACAAAACAGTAAGGTCGGCTCTCCTCCTCCTCTGGGAACTCTCAACATCAAATCATAACAATGCATCATCAGGAATTAGGTCAAATTAATTCATTTATACCTTTCCCAATCTAATTCACCATTGACCTCACTTAAGCTAGGCTCTTTTCCTCCTAAAGTGATTAATTAATTAATTAAGTCCCCCTTTAACACCTTTTCATTCTAATTCTTCGTTGACTTAGGCTTAAGTGACTTTTCCTAAGTATTTTGGCTTAATTCATCGTTTAGCCATCAATTCCTCCTTATTTCTCCATATTGTTCTGATCCAGGTGGATATCGGTGGCCACCCACCTTTTCTGATTGGCTCAAAACAATTTTCTGGCAAATTTGGCAATTTACTACTTTTAGCAGTTTTTAACTTCCGGGGCCATTTTGAGGGCCCAAATGAAGGTTTTTAGAGATCAAGGTTCCTAATGATAGCCAAAGGAATGATTGATACCCAAAATGAATCTCCTCAATGATACCTTTCCAACGAGCTATCATATGCCTAAAACAGAGATTGTATGCAAAAGTTACGACCCCGGGAAGTTGATGTACTAACTTACCCAAACGGGGCCCACATGACTTTTGGCGCTTCATCTCCTAGGGTTAGGTTTTTGGATGTCTAGGAATTTTGGCATTCCTGTTTATTGTAAAAATGCCTTCAGAGTCTCATTGTAATCATCTTCTTGCGAATGCGAGTAGTCGTCACATCTCTTCTCGGAGATAAGCTGCCACCATTCTATCGAGTCTTTCACTTTGTATTTTACAGTCTCTGTACATTTATTTCATTAATAGAAATCGTCTCTTACTGTATATCTGTGTTTATGGTTGCATCTTTGATATATTTCTTTTATATTATTGAATATCTGCAATATCTCTGTGCATTTTTTTATTATATCTTTGATCTCATTTCGTGCTGAAAATAATCCGGATCAATGGTATCAGAGCAGGCTGTTCTTGGTCATTTTTTTCAGTGCATGTCCCCGACGAGGTCTGAGTATAGCAAGTTGGGTCTTGAGCTTGTCTCTCTTGAGGACAATCACTCTCACACACCCAAGAAACCCTCAATGGTAGAAGAAAAGAAACATGACGGAGCAGATGATCCTATCAGTCTGTTGCTTGAGCAAGCTCTCATGCGACAGAGAGACAAAATGATGGAGAATTTTTCCCACATCCTTCAACACCTGCCGATAGCAATAGGTGCATCTTCATCAAGTGACCACTTTGGAGGCACCTCACCTTTCAAGGTAAAAGTTAATTTTGATATTCCTGTATTTGAAGGACAGATAGATGCAGAAACCCTAGACAAATGGTTAAATCTGCTAGAAGGCTATTTCTCTATTCACAAATTTTCCAACAAAGAAAAGATCACCTTAGAACTCCTTAAATATCTCCCCCATGTCAAACATTGGTGGGAAACTTATTGGGAGCAGAGTTCCATAGAGGAGTCTGAAATATATGGGGCCAATCCCACTTGGGATTCTTTTGTGGATGCAGTAAAGGAACAATATTACCCTATTGGCAACTATGAGGACCAGTACATGAGATGGACCACACTACGGTAAGAGAGGGGCCAAGCAGTTCCAAAGTTCACCAATACCTTCCATACCTTGCACACCAAGCTGGGTATCAAAGACTTCGAAAAACATTTGGTTCTGAAATACCGTGGGGCTCTACACAGATACATCCAAACTAAAATGGATTTTATGGACATCTCATCACTCGGTGCTGCTTATCGATATGCTGTTAAAATTGAGCAGAAATTTAAGAACTAGAACAAATGAGATTTTGGTTCTGCAAATCTGCAACAACCAAAGTATGACAAAGACATACCTAACAAACAATCTCCTGAAAACCAGTCCACGCCACATGAAAAGAAGGGTCACGGGAAGACAAAGAAGGACACCGGAAAATGGTGCGATTTCCACAAAAGCCCTTGGCACAACACCAATGAATGTCGCTCAAAACAGTCATTGGTGGCCGAGATCAAAGACAAGGAGCTAAACCCTGATTCAGAATTTGATTATGAAAATACTAGTAAAAGACAAATCATTGACGCAGACCCCACTACTATTGTCGCGACCGCAACAATTCAACCAGAAGAACCAACAGATCTTGAAGAGGGGGAGTGCCTTTTTCATTCACAGATGTAGGTGAAGGGGACCCCACTACATTTTATTGTTGATAGTGAAATCTAGAAGAACCTCATCTCAGTAGAGGTTGCCAAACAGTTGGGATTGTCGACAACACCACACCTGCGGCCATACAACATCGTGTGGCTTCGCCAAGGTGGAGATCTTCGTGTCAGCCAGCAATGTTGATTGTCAAATGGCATCCAACCCTTCAAGGATGAGGTATTATGTGATGTTTCTCCACTAGATGTATGTGATGTTCTCTTGGGACAACCATATATTTGGAAACGCCACGATCTTTATGAGTCTCGACCCCGCAGTGTCATTGTTTCTCTGGGGGATCATCTCTACAGAATACCAGAGGTAGTTCCGACTACTGTTCCACCTAAAAAGTGCCGCAAGGTAGTATCTCATACTGCAAAATTCAGCTTCTTCACAGTCTGTTTGAAAGGGGAACATAAGGACACTGCAACCACTACAGCTTCGCCCCAAGCACCTTCTATCCAACAGAAGCAGGTCGACAAGGTTGCAGCAAAGCACAAAGATTCCTTCTGCACACTGCCCTCTCATGTAGCCAGACTTGTTGAATAGCCTTAGCCTCAACAGGTTCATGATAGACTTCCACAAACTGAGCAGCGCGACGTCTCCAGCAAGGCAAGCATCTCACCAAGATGCAGATTCAACAAACGCTTTTCCTTCTCCCCTAGGAACTCAACACAATGGAGACCATTGCTTCCTAAGGAGGGAGGATTTATCCAAGTTGATATCGGTGGCCACCCACCTTTTCCAACTGGCTCAAAACAGTTTTCTGGCAAATTTGACAATTTACTATTTTTAGTAGTTTTTAACTTCTGGGGCCATTTTGAGGGCCCAAATGAAGGTTTTTTGAGATCAAGGTTCTTAATGATATTTGAAAGCATGATTGAGCCCCCAAAATGAATCTCCTCTATGATACCTTTCCAACGAGCTATCATACGCCTAAAATGTAGATCGTATGCAAAAGTTATGACCCCGAGAAGTTGATGTTCTAACTTACCCAAACGGGGCCCACATGACTTTTGGCACTTCATCTCCCAGGGTTAGGTTTTTGGATGTCTAGGAATTTTGGCATTCCTGTTTATTGTAAAAATTCCTTCAGAGCCTCATTGTAATCATCTTCTTACGAATGCGAGTAGCCGTCACATCTCTTCTCAGAGATAAGCTGCCACCATTCTATCGAGTCTTTCACTCTGTATTTTACAGTCTCTGTACATTTATTTCATTAATATAAATCGTGTATTACTGTATATCTATGTTTATGGTTGCATCTCTGATATATTTATGTTATATTATTGAATATCTACGATATCTCTGTGCATTTCTTTATTATATCTCCTATCTCATTTCGTGCCTAAAATAATCCTGATCATGTTCCTTGTTTGTGCTTGACTATAGTCTATGGGAACATATAGACTACTAAGTCACTCCCTGTTGCCCTACTCTTGGGAACGGGACATCATAGTCCTCCCTTCCTGAGATTTCTTGTTCTCAAGCAACATCAATCCTAGGTGTTGTAAGATACGCTCTCCCTCCCATGTGGCATCCTCCACTAGAAGACCTCTCCATCTAACCAAGCACTCTATGATGATCATGCTCCTCAATTTGTGCTCTCTCTACTCTAGTACCTCCTCTGGCACTAGCTCCTTCTCATCTAAGGGAGGAAACTCCTCTGAAATTCTAACCTGTTGTCCCAAAACCTTTTTAAGGAAAGAGACGTGAAAGACGTTATGAATCTTGCTACCTTCCGGTAGCTCTATCTCGTATGCCACCTCGCCTATCCTTCTGATGACTCTGTATGGACTGTAGAACTTCGGCTTCAGCTTCTCTGCTCCGCTCCTCTTCAAGGAGGATTTTTGGTATGGATGTAATCGCAGAAAAACCAAATCCCCTACCTCCAAACTACGCTCAACTTTGTGTCGGTCTGCATATATCTTCTGTTGATTCTGAGCTGACTGTAAGTTCTCCCTTACCGATTGAAGAATCCTCTGACTCTCCTCCACCCAATCCTTGGCCTCCGGGACCCTGTTGTCCCCAAACACAGTCTCTATAAAGGAGGGTTCATCGTATCCATGCAATGCCCTGAACGGTGACATCCTGATAGACATATGGTGAGTTGTGTTGTAGCAATATTCACCCATATGTAACCATATCACCCAAGTGCATTGCTGCCCCCCCCACATAGTTCCTCAGATACCCTTCCACCCATTTGTTGATGATCTCTGTCTGCCCATTTGTCTATGGGTGATAGCTGGTACTCATGGCTAGCTCTGTGCCTATCAATATGAAAAGCTCCTGCCAAAATGCATTGATGAAGTGCCCATCCCTATCACTGATTATCTGCCTGGGTAACCCGTGCAACCGGAATACCTCCCTGAAAAAAAACTTTTCTACCTATATGGCCTTGTAGTCGGTGGGTATGGAAAATAAATGTGCAAATTTGGTCAGTCTTTCGACCACCACAAATATACAGTCCTTTCCTTGCAATCTAGGGAGGCCTATAATGAAATCCATAGAAATGCTCTCCCATTTCTACTCTGGAATGGGTATAGGTTGTAGTAGCCTTGCGGGGTGTGTCTACTCAGACTTGTTCTACTGACAAGTTGTGCACTCTCATATGTGTTTCAGCACATCATCCTTGAGACCCTTCCATGAGAATCTCTCCCTTATCTGCCTATATGTTTTGAAGTACCCCTGATGCCCTGTTGTAGGTGAATCATGACATACCTTCAGAATTTTCCCCTTCAGGGTGGATTCTGGAACCAAGTAGATCCAGTGCTTGTAGAAAATGATGTCATCAAGAACCCAATATCTATCAACAATCACTTGTCCATCCATCACCTCACAAGAAAATTTGTTTTTGGAGTATTCCACGAACAAATGAGCTTTCCAATCTGTACAAATGTCCATCATCGAACATCCTGCTGGCCTCCTGGACAAGGCATTTTCCATGATATTCCTTTTTCCCTTGACATACTCAATGTCAAATTCAAAGGCTTGGATCTTTGAGACCCACTTCGACTACCTCTCACTGAGGTATTTCTGATCAAGGAAATACTTGAGACTGTTATGATCAGTCTTCACTACAAACCTGCTGCCAACCAGATACTTCCTGAATTTGGTTAAGGCATGCATGATCGCTAGCATATCCTTGTCATAAATAGGACAGAGTCTCTCTGAATCATTGATCTTTCTTCTCTCAAACGTAATGGGGTGGCCCCTCTGCATCAAGACTACTCCAATCCCCACCCCTGATAACAGGGCATGTGCTCATAACCTCCTTCATTTTGTTGAATGTCTGTTGTGACTCCTCTGTCTAATGAAAAGCACCCTTTCGGGTCAAGTCTGTGAGTGGTTCTCCCAACTGTGAAAAACCCTTGATGAACCACCTGTAGTAACTGCATAACCCAAAGAATCCTCTCGGCGCCATGAAATTCTTGGGCATTGGCCAATCCACAATGGCCTTGATATTTTCCTGGTGAACCTGTACTCCCTGCCCATTGATGATATGCCCCAAGTACAGTAGTTCCCTCATGCCAAATTCACATTTGGATTCCTTGGCATATAAATATTGTGATTGCATAATATCCAAGACCTTCCCCAAATGTGATAAATGCTCATCCCATGTCTTGTTGTAGATCAATATATCATCGAAGAATACCAGAAGGTGCTTCTTCAACTGTCCTCCAAAGATATGGTTCATGCAAGACTGGAAATTGGTTGGTGCGTTGGTCAGTCCAAACGGCATGACCAAGAACTCAAAGTGTACAAAATGGCATCGGAACACTGTCTTCTCAATGTCTTTCTCCCTGATGCTGATCTGATGGTATCCTGAGCATAGCTCAATCTTAGTGAAGAAGACTACCCTATGTAACTCATCCATCAACTCATCTATGTGTGGAATGGGGTAACGATTCTTGATTGTTTTCTTGTTAAGTGCTCTATAATCGATGCACATCTATAACGTGCCATCCTTATTCAGTACCAAGATGACTGAATATGCAAAAGGACTCATGCTTGGCCTGATGTGCCCCATAGTGAGCAATTCTTTGATTTCTTTCTCAATTTCTCCCTTAAATTTCTTGGGGTGCCTATACGGTGCTGTAATCACTGGTGTAGCCCCTGCTTCTAACTCAATCATGTGCTCAAAACCCCTATCTGCTGGTCTCCCTGGTGGTATCGGCCCAAATACGGGCTCATAACGTCCTAGAAGCTCTCTGATCTATGGATGGTACTTCTCCCTACCCTCTGATTCCTTTCGCGTGGTGATCAAACACTTTGTTGTGTAAGCCACACCACCGTGAAAAAAGATCCACTCCATCCTCTTTGTCGATACTACTCGAGGTGCCCTTGTAGACATGCCTCTCAACACAACTCTCGATCCACTGGTGTCTTTGAAGCTCATGGTCAGTGTCTGATAGTTGAAACCAATCTCCCCCAATGAATATAACCACTGTACCCCTAACACGACATAAGTATATGATAGGTCACCTACATAGAATGTGTCAGTCAGGGTGTAGTTTCCTAGTTTAACCTCTAATTCAGGGTTCATGTCCAAGCATGTCATCGTGTATCCATCAGCCACTGCCACATGGAATCCCTCAAACTCCTTTGTGCGTAACCCCCTCCTGGCTACTAAGGATGCATCTATGAAGTTGTGGGTGGCCCCACCATCAACTAAAGATGTCATGCGTTGCCCTTGTACAAGGCCCTTAAGCTTGAGAGTGTTGTACCTAGGTACTCCTGAAAGGGTGGCTATGGTTCCCCCTTTCACCTCTCTACGAGGTTTTGCCTCCTTCTGGGGCTGTGCCCTTGTCGGTATCTGAGGTTTCTTCGGCTGCTGATCTGGCTCATGAGTGGTCTTAGTCTCTAAATCACTATCCGTCGATGCCTGAATATCCTCATCCTCCTCCTCACTACCTGATTCCACTTCAATATAGTGGATCTGTCCCTTCCCCATGCGTCTATGCCCGGGGACCCAAGGGTCTCTGCAAGAGAAACAAAGATTCTTCCTCATCAACTCTCGTTGTGTATCATCATCCAACTTGGGCTTGCCCTTCCATTCCCTTAGAAGATTCTTCTGATCCTTGTCTCTCTGTGGTACAAAGGGTTTGGTGAAGGGTTTAGTTTTTGGCACTGAATCCACCAAATCTCTAGTGCGTCGGATGGCATCCTGCAAGGTATGAGGCCGATAGGCCTTCACCCATCCTCTCAAGGGTTTTGTGAGCCCTTCTGTGAATAACATGACCAATCAGGGCTCAAATATGTCTGTCACTGCCACTGCTACCCTCTGAAACTCTGAGATGAATGCCTCTATTGTGTCAGTTTGTCTCAACTGGTCTAGATCTCTAAAATGGATCTTTTGATCCCTCCTATCAAATCTATCCATGAGTCTCTTTGTGAACTCTCTATAGGAGGTGATGCGATTGTGACCCAATCTCACCAATCCGTGGTACCACCACTCGTGTGCCTCACCCTCCAAGTGTAAGGTGGAAAAATTGATGGCCTCTAACTTGGTCATCTGGTTGAGCTTGTAGTAGGTGTCTAGTTTTTGTGCCCAAGCTCTGGCGGTGCATTTGGACGATTCGTCAAAAGAAGGTATGATGATTTTACCAACTTTTCAGATGAAGTCAATGTTATGCCCCTGCTGCTGCTGCCTTCCCCTCTGTGGCTCTCTAGGACGGTTCTTGAGTCTGAGTCCACAATAATCGACTAAGGTGATATCTTGATGAAAGTCATGGCCTAAGGCTGAATACTCTCTCTGATACTCTGTAATGTCCACTGCATGAGTGGGCGGTCTCTGTGTTATCGATATCTGTGCTACTACTAGGGATTCCCTCTGGAAATTGGGAAACAACGAACGTGGAATCCTACTCGCATAGGTATATGTGAGAGTGGGTGACTAGGGTCTACTTCTTGCCCCTGAGTTCCCATGTGTTGCATGTGGGGCTTGTGTGCCCGAGATGTCTACCATAGCCATTCTATCCGATACCTGAGCCAAAGACTGATACATGGTCCGCTGACTAGCTAGCATATCACTGATAACCTGCATGAAGGCTACATCTGGATCCTCGGGGGCCTTACCACTGCCCTCTGGTCGCTCATATCTGTCACCTAGGCTCCTCTCTGCTTCGTCCTCTACTCTTGTCTCTACTTCTCTGTGTGCCTCTTCCTCTTCCTTTGAACTGGGAGGGAAGGGAGGAAAGTTAGGCCTATCCCTTCCTTCCCTACGCCTATTGTAAGTGACATATTTGTCACCTACATGCTCACAACCATCTGGTTATTTTTTTGTATTCATTGTCTTTAGTCATAGGCTGATAGGACTAAAGCTCTGATACCACTGAAATATCCCTGATCCCACTGATCGAGATATTTGCTACCGATCTATTATTCTATCTTGCAGATCTGATACACTAGGGGTTTCTGGATGCATTTCAGTTGTATGTTTGAGATATTGATGGTTATTTCATGTGCATGTTGGTTATTGCATGTGCATGTTTCATATTTATGGTTTAAACAACATATAAAGGATGCATGTAGAAGTAAAGAACATCAACTTCCCAATATCATGTATAATACGGTTCGGGCATGGAAATACAATAGCCTACTAGAAATATAGAATATAAATGTCAGCCAAATGTCATGGATCAGTACTGGAATACAATCAAATAACATAAAAATACCCGTGATCAGAAGATGATAGCATATCTGATGCATGCATGGATAGATCGATGAAAATATGTGATTTCGACGAAGTACGGTAACCGCTACCAGTTGAAAAACTCGTTTGGAAGTTCAAACCATTGGAATATGCTGGAAACTACTCCAAAAGAAGCGCCCCGACCTCTAGACTAAAATGGGTGAGTGTCGGATCTCGAATATGGTCTCTAAGGCACTGGATCTGGACCCCTGGGGGGTTTGTGCACGTCCTGGAGCACTAGATGTGCCCCAAAGGATTCCACCGACGAAATCTGCTGCTATATGGCTCAAAACAATTGTCTCGCCAAATAAGGAAATGGGTCGGAAGGATTTGTCCAAATCTGCTCTGAAACTCTGCATGCAACACCAAATGTCTGTCCGGAAGAGCTGCACCCTAAATGGCTGAATGAGTCTATCTGCAAGATTCCACCATCATAATCTGACGATAGATGGCTCAATAGAAGCGCCCTGGATAGATCTCAAATGGGCTGGAAGGAAACTGCAATCTGGATACGGATCTTGTGCAACTCTCCAAAGTTGTTAAGTCCTAATATTGGCTCATTACCCCTTAATTGGGGCATATTATATTAGTAATGTTATTTTATTTATGTCGGATTTAGGCCATTAGTTGTAATTATACCTCCTAGTC